>CAUYRT010001775.1:0-42306 GCA_963574885.1 Lepilemur ruficaudatus
AGAGCTGAAAGAAGCATGAAAGAAAAATACGAAGATTTTCTTGAAAAAGTGACGAGGCAGATGGAAAAGGGACTGTGTTAGGGTTCTCTGGAGAAGCAGAACCCAACAGTGTGCAATAGTGTGTGTGCGTGTGTGTGTGTATATATATAGAGAGAGAGAGAGAGAGAGAAATTAGTGTAAAGAATTGACTCAGACTCGCCGGGCGCAGTGGCTCACGCTTGTAATCCTAGCACTCTGGGAGGCCGAGGCAGGAGGATTGCTCAAGGTCAGGAGTTCAAAACCAGCCTGAGCAAGAGTGAGACCCCGTCTCTACTATAAATAGAAAGAAATTAACTGGACAACTAAAAATATATGTAAAAAATTAGCCAGGCATGGTGGCGTATGCCTGTAGTCCCAGCTACTTGGGAGGCTGAGGCAGAAGGATTGCTTGAGCCCAGGAGTTTGAGGTTGCTGTGAGCTAGGCTGATGCCACGGCACTCTACAGCCTGGGCAACAGAGTGAGACTCTGTCTCAAAAAAAAACAAAAAACAAAAAACTTTTTGCTACAAAAAGGAGCAGAGATATAATTGGTTGCTGGAGATAAATAGTGTCTTCAAAGAGTTTTCTTTTTTTTTTGAGACAAAGTCTTACTCTGTTGCCCTGGCTAGAGTGCCGTGGCATCAGCCTATCTCACAGCAACCTCAAACTCCTGGGCTCAAGCAATCCTTCTGCCTCAGCCTGCCGAGTAACTGGGACTACAGGCATGTGCCACAATGCCCAGCTAATTTTTTCTATGTATTTTTAGTTGGCCAATTAATTTCTTTACTATGTTTAGTAGAGACGGGGGGTCTCACTCTTGCTCAGGCTGGTTTCGAACTCCTGACCTTGAGCGATCCACCCGCCTCAGTCTCCCAGAGTGGAGGCTTACAGGCGTGAGCCACCACGCCCAGCCCAAACAGTTTTCTTAAATATAAGAAATACTAGAACAAATTTCATTGGTGACAAGGAACAATCCGGGAGAGAAGGGAAAACTGAAATTTATTGAAGGGTTATGTGGTTTGTTAAGAGATTTCTAAACATTCACCTTCACAATGTTTTATCGATCAGGCAGTCGGGGTTAAATAACTTGCCCAAGATCATGCAGCTAGAGATGGCCACACAGAGCTGAAAGCCACCTGGATTTTTCTGACTCTTCATGCCTGCCTCAGCACCCCACCACTCAGGCACACGTGCCCTGTACATAACCAACCTGGCTCATGCCTTTGCCCTCACCATAGTGCCCCTGCAAATCAGAAAGAGCCACTCGCATGCCAGGGGAGACAGGAGTTTATTCATTTTCCTCCTGCAGTGCTATAAGCAGGGGAATCTTCCCCTGCAGCCCGAATACCCATGCAGCTCAGGACAGAAGCTCTCCTAGTACGGAGGGGCAGAGGCAAGCAGCAGGAGCCCCAAGAGATAAGAGGGAAATGGACACTTTTGGGGGGTATACAGCAGGTATCTTTTTGTGACAGCCAGTGCAAGGGGGTCCTGGAGGGTGCTGTCCCAACCAGCTGGTGTCTGTGGCCCCAGTATTTATCTGGATGTGTTCAGTGTGACAAGAAGCCCAGGTCAGAGCCCAGTCTCCCGGCTGCCTCCATTGAGGCTGAGGCTGTGAGGGCGTGTACTACGCTCCAGTCGGCGGCCAGACAGGAGACGCCGCAAAGAGGAGCCGGAGCTCAGGTCTCCACAGCTGCGAAGGTGGAGGCTCTCTCGGCCTGGCCGGCCCCATGGGCTCCGGGGTACCTGGAGGGGGACCGAAGAGAGGGCATCAGTATGACCCAACTTGAAACTCCAGGCTTTCCCAGTGATCTTCCTGGCTCCCTCAACTCCTACCTGCTTATGTCCATGGGCTCTAGTCCCACTGGGGTCCGGGGCCTTCCTGGACATCTGGAGGAAACGAGTGACCAGGCCCCGGCCTGGCCAGCTGCCCTTCAGATCCCCTAGGGAGTGGGCAGGTGTAGGGCCTGAGGGCAGGGGAACTTTCTGGAAGGTGGGCACAGGACGCCGCTTCTCGGCTGAACGGGCACGTAGCAACTTGGGGGAAGGGCAGCGGGCTAGGCGGAAGAGGCAGGCCTCAGAGCAGAGCCCTGCAGAGAGAAAAAGACAGATAAGAGAATGGGACGGGGGTATAGAGAGGGCCAGGCTGCACTCCACTACCCCTTACACCCTGGGTACCAACCACATGCCGGACCTGTATCTGCAGAGGAAACGGAAGCAACTTCTTCCTCAAGCACTTTGGTATAAAGGTCCCTGAAGTCAGCTGCAGAGAAGAGAGAAAGACAGGGACTGAGAGGGAATGCTGTGGACACACCCACTCATCCACTGTCCTGTGAGAACTCAAGCCCAGAGAAGTTCCACAGTTCCCACACCCATCCCCAATCAAGGGACCATCATCTCTGCCCACATCTGCCAATGACTAGGTGGTCCAGGGAGCATGGTGGTATCGTTCACTGCTGCATGCTCCCAGCCCCTGGCACACAGTGGTAATCACGAGCACTTTCAGCACAATGCTAAGCATTTTACGTGCATTATCTTACTTTTCAGCAACCCTATAGCACTCACGGTAGAAGTACTACCACTATACCTGTTTTGCAGGTGAGAAACTAAGGCTTGAAGAGGATAGGTAACTGGCTCAAGCTGGGAGCCGTGGAACTGCTTCCAAAAAACACGTCATCCTCTTTCAGCCACTAAGCTACGGATGGTCTGTCCCTAGGAGGTGAGGACTAAAGATCCCACTCTATCCCAGGAGTGAACTCATCCTTTCTTCCTCCTCAGGGACCTCAATAGTGTCCCAAATCCTAGTGGGCATCACTGACCCTCTAATTCCCAGTGCCAGCCGCTTCCTGAAGGGTGGCGGGGGAGGGGGGCTTACCAGTGTCGCTGGAGGTGGTGATGCCTGGGTCGCTGTGGGACCGTGGCAGCAGCAGCGGTGGTGGGGAAGCCGGATGAGGAGGCCGGTGCCCCGGTGGGGTGAGGGAACCTGAGCTATCGCTGAAGCGTCGAGGGGGGGCACGGGTGGGAGGGGCCACAGCTGGGCGGCTGCCTCCCCGGGGGACCCGCCGCCTCAGCTCAGGGAAGCAGGGTCCCACCCAGGGCGGCCAGCCCTCCAGCCGGTGGCAGCTGCGGGCAGCTGTGGGGGCACCCAGTGAGGGTGGGGCCTCTGGGGCAGAGCAGGAATAGGAGCGGGCAGCCCGTGGGGGCCGCCGTGGCAGGGGGCTGTCCTCAAAGGGGCCCCGCAGGCCACAGTCCAGGCTGAGGCAGTAGCCGGCGCGGCTGCGCTGGATAGAGCGGAAGAGCACGTAGTCAACGGAGCGCACGGAGCCCTGCAACTCCAGCAGGCACGAGTCCTCCGACGGACTAGAGCCCCCAGGGAGGTCACCGATGGCTGACAGCACCAGAGATCCGCTGTCCATGGACACTGTGGGCAGCAGGCGGCGCTAGGTAGCACAAGCCTGGCCCGGCACTGCCCAGGCAGTTCTTTTCCCAAGCCCAGCCTCTCCGGGCAGCTCTGCTTCCAGCTTCATCTCAGAAAAAGACCAGGGTTCCAAGAAGCCACAGCCCTTGTTTGCCCCAAAGCCACCAACTCAGCCTTGTCTCCCCCTTCTTTTGCCCCCGCCCAGCCCAATGTCCCTGGCAGCCAAAGCTCTGCCCTTGTACACCGCTCCCCACTCTCTGCTCACCATCTACAATGGAGGCCACTCGCTCACAGATGCAAGAGCCATCATGAAGCTGAGGATCAAAGAGAGTGGCCTGCAGAAGACACAAGAATCAAGGGTCTAGCCCTACTCACTGACATGGCCACCTCTATGTGTGGATAGAGCTCTGGAGACCTAGATACCAGACCAGTTTTGTCACTTTGTACAAGTCACTTATGTGGGATTCAGTATCCACATCTGTAAGAGAGAAATAATAGTTCCTATCCCACCCACCTCACCAGGCTCTAGGTGAGATCAAAGACGACAGTGGACATGCCAGTACTACAAAGATCATGACAACTACTATTATCTTTATCAAGCAACTACAGCTTGTTCAGTCCTGCTCCCCAGCCCCCACCAAGCCATGCCCTCACCTGGCTGTCTCCTCGTAGCCCCATGACGGCCTCATAAGAAGGGGGGTAATCAGTAGGGTACAAGGGCATTGGGCTGTCCATGGAGCCATTGTACGTGATGCTGGCAAGATAAGGGAGAGGGTCAAAGTAGGAGAAAACAGCTGTTACTCCACAAAGATCCTACCCCACCAATCCCAGCCAGCCCCAGTCCCCTTCCTTAGTTCTCCCAGCAGGACCCCGCCAGGCCTCACCTCTGTGCATCTGTTTCTGAGCTGCAGGTGTACTCTGGGGGATAGTAGGGTGGTGGGGGCACAGGTGGTACAAATTCCTCCAGGTCCAGCATGGTGTGTAGGAGAGGGGCTGGGGGTGAGGAAGTACAGCCCAGAGGCCCCAGGGGGCCTGAGACTGAGCGCTCAGGAGCCAGCTGCTAGGGAGCAAGCAGGTTATTGGCCCCCAAACTCCTGTCTCATCTACATTATTTTTTCTCTGAGAAGCCCCAGTTCTGGCCAATCCCTCACCCAGAACCAGCTCATCCTTAGCCCTGCCCTGCCCCTGGACCTCTAGCTCTGAGCTTGCCCACCCAGAAATTTGTCCTCTTTGCAGCCCCACCCCCATCCAGAATCACAACCTGTTCTCTGTCTCCACAAGAATGTCCACTCTTTATCCTCACCTGGATCTAAGACTCTACCCCACACCCTGTCCTGTTCTCTAAACCCCCTTCTGGTCCCAAACTGGCATCACATACTTAACTCACCCCCTGTCATCTCCCCTTCTCACCCTCTCTTTGGCCCCTAAACATCTCTGCAGTAGACATGCACATCCAGTAGATGACTCGCAGCCCCTGGTGCTCAGAAGCCAGATCTGTAGCCACCGCTCCCTCAGGCCCAGACCCAGCACACACACCCCTGCACGCCACCATGCCTGCCTGGCTCTGGCCCCAGCACGCCCCTCACCGTATGCACGAGGTCCAGAGAGAAGATCTGGATGCAGCAGACAATAGCAGAGAGGGTACAGATTATGGCAGCACAAATGGTGAGCCCACAGACGCTGAAGAGCAGGTTCTGGGGTGGAAAGAGGAGAGGGGAAGTGGGGGGGGGTAAGTCCCATACATTCTGGGCCTGTGGGTACCCCAGAAAGGGAGGCATGGGTGAGAACCAGAAGGACGTCTGGGGGAGGGTGCATGCTCACCTTGAGAGCCCCTCGGGCTTCATCACAGGTGGAGTTAGAGGCAACTTTCAGTTCCTGCCCTGACTCTGGACAGGGCCGGGGTAGAGGAACAGAGGGACAGCACACACAGACCTTTCCGTCCTGATGGGATTAGGGAGAGTGAGGCAGCCTGAGTCAGGACAAACCCAAGTGTCCTGTACACCTCTCCCAACCAGTTCTTTCCAGCTGTCCCTCCTCAAATCTCACCATGGCACATTCTTGAAAGTCTCGAGCCAGCTGAGCATTCTTACAGGAGAGAACAGAGCCAGCCATGCTAAGCATGACACAGAGCACCGAAAGCAAGGAGAAGAAGGAGATCTGGGGGAAACAGGGTGCGGACTCAGGATTGCAATCCTCATGAGTACCCCTCTACCATGGATGGAACCACCCGCCTTCATGGACACTTCGTGCCCGGCTGGCATCAACTGGGGAGCCAGTTCTCTTCTTGAAGGAAATATGGACATCCCCTCAGGTGCTGAGCACCTGCCTCTCGTGGGCACTGGACTCTGGCACCTACCACTAGAGTGAAAGGCCGCTTCCAGGACACAATGCCAACCACCCCGGAGAACGCCAGCTGGGGACAGAGTGGGCACAGGCTCAGCCTGGCAGGGGAGGCACCTGAGTGAGCCCCTCACCACAGGATGCACCCAGCCCTGTAAGGAGGGAGAGGACCAGGAGAGGAAGGAGAGGGCAGGATGTGGACTTGCAGCTGGTGTGGAGGGGTGGGGCCCAAGGAGCCTCCCCCACCCAACAACTGTGCACCCAACTCACCGAGAACCCAGCCCAAGACGGGCAGGACCTCTTGATGCTCTCGGTGGTGGTGACGGAAGAGGCCACCATGCTGAAGGTGACCACCAGGATGCCCAGGAGCACCTGGGCTAGCCCCAGCGTGAGCAGGGCCTGCAGCCAGGGTCGGTGGAGGCCGAGGTGGGTAAGGCCCCGGGTGCTGGGCCGGCTGGTCAGAGAGCGGCTGGAGTCACTAGGCGAGGGCATCATGCCTGCCGCCTGGTTGCCTGCGCCTCGCTCGGCACCCGCTGGTGCTTGGGAGCATCTCAGAGGCGCTAAAGGCCCCGTCCTTTCTCTTCTCCAACCCCCTCGCTCTAGAACCCACCCTGTGGCTGGGTCCCCTGGGGCATGGCCCAGGGAAGCCACCTGGGGCGGGGCCCAAGCGAGGGGCGTCACGGAGGGACGGCGGGGTGCTTCCTCCCCACCACGGGCACTGAACGGGCACCGTGCCCGGGGCGGCGATGAGGACGCAAGAGCACCGGCTCATCGCATCTCCCTAGGAAAGAGGGGCGCCAAGAAGGGCTGGTCCTGGAGTGAGAAGAGGGCGGCGGTCCGGAGCCCGGGGAAGGGTGGGGAGGGTAAGGGCGAGAAGGATGGAAAGAAGTCTAGAGAAGAGGGCAGGGGTTGGCGCAGGGTGACTCTAGAGGCGCGGTCGGTGTGCCCTCAGGGTGTCCAGTGGGATCCGGGGCCGCCTGGTGGGGAGAGGCCGAGGCGCCGCCGTCCCCCGGGTCGCCTGCCCGGCTCCCCTCCCCACCACGCTCTGCTCCCCCAGCTCCGGCTGCAGCAGGTCAGAGACTGAAGGCGGGGGGCGGGGGATGGGGATGGGATGGTGCGGGAGAAGGGGCGTGGCGGCAAGGGCAGGCGCGGTGCACCCCGGGAGTTGTAGTTCGGGACTGAGACCGTGGGGTGGGGTTGGCGGCGGCAGGGCGAGGCAGCCAGCTCGGCCCTTTGGTTGAACGCTTCTCCACCCGCTGCCTCTCCTCGGATCCTGGCTGAGTTGCTAATGATCCTTTCAGCGCCCACTTGAGCCTCTGAGGCCCCAAGCCCACGCGTCCCTGGCGTTCCCAGCAGAGGCAGCAGCTCTTTCCCTGGTCATTTATGGAGCATAGAGCTCCCTGGCGTCTCCGCGATTCCACGCCCAGCTCTGGACTTCCCTCCCTCTTCCCGCACCAGCCACCTGGGCTGTGCCACCCCGCCCCACACAGCTCTGCGTTTACGCAATAGCCAGGTCCCACCTTCCGTCCACAGTTCACATTCTGCTTCCACTCCACACTTTCTCTTTCATAGGTCTAATTACCAACGGAAATACAGGAAACAGGGATGTGAGTTCCAGTTCCACTTTCTTTTTATTTAAATAACCGAAGCAACAGCCTTGGCACAGCAAAGGTAAGCTAGGTTGGGATGTGTAAGAGGTGGCAGCAATGTGGCCCAATGTCAGGGGGGAAGAGTGAGCAGTGACTGGGTCACAGTGGACTCCCCAAGCCCCTAAGTCAGGTTCAGCAGTCATGGCCGTGGGACTGGGGACACTATAAAGAAGCCATCAAATAGTGATGTCTCTCCAAGTCCCAGAGACCTCAGGGATGGGAGCTAAGTCAGCTCCCTCAAGTGGCAGGGCCAGGGTATCCCAGTCAGGGGTCACGGGGCCCGGAAGGCATTTTCAGCAGCCCCAGCGGCTGCATTGGCAGCTGCAGTTCGCACTGCAGGGTTGGAGAAGACACCAGCAGCAAATTCTTGCTGGGCCTTCTGAAAGCTGGCACCTGTGCGGCGGTACAAGGAGTGGATCTGCGAGGAGAGGACAAAGACATTATAGCACATTCCAGCCACTGTTGCCTCGCCCCAACCAAACACCATCATCACCACTCACCAGCCTGCTGCTCTAGCTTTTCCTTCTTGGCTGTGACCCTCCCTCCCAACACACATACTCACACACAGAGAAACATACACCCCAGAGGTCCATTAGCTGAGAGCTCGCCCATCAGCCTGACCCGCCTCAGTTCCTCCTGAATGTTCCACTCAGGCCCCTAGGGACCCGTGATCTCACCCTCTTGGCCCCATCTTCAACACAGCCCCTCACCCGCTTTAGCATCACAATTCCCAGCACAGCGATGCCGGTGAAGAAGAGGGCGACCAGCAGCATGAGCACAGCTACAGCCGTGTTGGCCTTCACCACCACCAGAGCGGAGATCCAGCCACTATAAGGGGGCAAGAACCGTGCTAGTGAAGAGGGGCTGCTCACAGCTGGGTCTCCGCCCTCCCAGCTTCTCCAGTGGTTACGTTGCCAACAGGCCCTTTTCCCACCCTTCCCCATCAGCGGTTGCTCCTCTGTCAGCCTGGCAGCATTCCACACACCACAATCCCAACTACAGCTACTCTCTTCATAGCTTAATTTCAGTTTCTGAACCATTAGCTCCTAGCTCTCTAAGCAATTCCAGGCAGTCCTCTCAGGACTCTTCCTCCTCTCTTCAACTACAGTTTGTATGCCTTCTCCAGGAAGCCTCTCAGATCAACCACACGTAACCTTCTTCCTCTCAATCTATGCCTGTTGAGTGTTCTGTCTGGGCTCTCTCTATCTTGAAAGTATGTCCTGTAACTCACTAAACTAGCACCTCCCAAGGACTAAAACGGTATTTCCTTTTTCTGAACTACTCCTACCCCAGTACCGAGCGCTGGCTTAGTCTAGAGGAGTGGGAGGAAAGGGCCAGGGTAGATGGCAGCCTCACAGACCTGAATCCCCAACCTGGGATACCAATGGCCTGGAGAACAAAGAGCACATCCTGGACGAAGAAAATGAAGAAGAAAACGAAGAAATTGAATGAACTATCGCTCCTGCAAAGAGAAAAAAATGGGGAGAATGGGAGAAAAATCAGGGCTGAAGGAGCAGACGTGGGGTCCATCCCAGGTCCCCATCACCACCACCCCCACACACTTACCGGAAAGCCTTATACATGGGGCGGTACCAGCAGACAAAGGAGCAGGGAGTGAAAAGGAGGACCCAGAGGAGAGAAAGCCCAAAGCCCGAGCCGTTGCTGGTCTCCACACAGAAGCTGGCCAGGCAGGCGAGGAAGTTCAGGAGAAGAGCCAGAGTGCTGCCTAGGGGGCAGAGGGACAGGATGACAGGTCCTTCTAGACTGCAATGAAGAATCCTTCCCATCTATGCTCACCACACAACCCTCACCAATTGTGGCAGAGTTAGGAAAGGAAGGTAGCTCCTGCCTTCATGGAATCCTCAACTCAACAGGAGAGACAGAGCAAGCAAATCTCAATCACATGTGATCACCTTGCAAAGACATTTAAATGGCAAGAACATACAATTGCTAGCAGGCTGGTGAACAGGTTCTAAATAGCTTAAAAACAGCAACCCGGGAAGATTCCTGGAGAAACTGGCTTAAAATTAAAATATCGAGAAGTGTCTGGTTCTAGATGAATGACTCCCGGGGCAGTTAAGAGATCTACCAGTAACTTCCTCCAAAAGGCTTCTCATTACTCACACATCCAGAGGTAGTACATGGTGGATACAGTCTTCTGAAATTCTTGGGGGATCTCCATGGAGATGTCCTGGAAAAAGCAGGGCTGAACTGGGCAAAAAGAAGGTAGAGGGGGCCAATTGTTCTGTCGAGCTGTAAGGCACAAAGAGAGTAGGAGGACCCCAGAAGTGAGGCAGAGACCAACAAAGGAATCATTCTCCATTCCCTTCATCCCTGGGTCCTCTCTTTCACCTCCAATTTGGGGTCCAAAGAGAGAAGATAAAGTGGAAAAAATAAAAGTAGTATCAAGTGTAGCTATTACTTATGATAGCTAAGCCCTGCACCAAGCACTTTACATATATGACCTTGTTTAACCCTCACAACAATCCTGTCAAACAGATTCAAACACTATTTTTACTTTACAAATAAGGAAATTGAGGCACTCAAGATTAAATAACTTGCCTAAGAGCTCATGGTTAGTAAGCGGTATCTCCAAAATTCAAAGCCAGAAGTCTGACACCAAAGCCAACACTCTTAAAACCCTTTTTTTGCTCCTTCCAAACCATCAGATGCTCTCTCGCACCCTACCAAAGACCCACTTACTAGCAGTGCCCCCCAGGGCAGCATGCTGCAGCTCTCGTTCTCTGCGGTCCAACTCCTCTGCCTTCCGGTTGAGCTCCTCCTGTTTCTTTAGAAGCTCAGCTGTGGCTGCTGCAGCTGAGGCCTGCTCCGCATGAACAGAGGGAATGTGAGTCCTGGGCCCCAACACTGGCCCCTCTCCCCAGCCCCCACCTGCAAACATGCTTTACCTGAGTGCTGTAGGAGCCATAGTTCTTGGGTTCTGTGGGACTGAGCTTTCTCGAAGGCTGCAAGGAGGGAGCTGAAGGTGCAGGCAATGGGGCAGGGGCAGCAGGCTCATAGGTGGGTGACGGCTGTTGGGAAAAAGACCTTAGGGAGCATCTAGTCCCTCATAACACAGGACTCTATAGAGTCTGCTTGAATGCTTTTAGACCCAGAACTCATTATCTTAAAGCAACAGCCTTTCCTCCTATTGTTAGGAAACTAGTTCTTCTGTTGAATTTATGTCAGAGAACTTGTGATGACTTACAGCAGCCCTAATCACCCCTCACATCCAATTCCTTAGCAAGGATTCAAAGCACTCATCCACCATCTCTACTTCCTTAACTTCTTAAAACTCACCATTTTCTATTCCAGTGGGACAAACAGGTGTAGTCCTCCTCACTCCCTGCCTTCAAACTGCACACCTAACATCAACTCCAACCTGCCCCAACCTTTAATTTCTTCAAGGAAGTGTTCCCAGACACAGCCTTGGTTCAGGCCCTGCCAGACTCCAGGTCCTCCCAGCACTGACTTTTAGAGCTTGAACGAGATGAATCTTGGCCCTAGTTGTCCCTAGAAGGATCTAGGCACCCCATGGCAGACTGGCCTCTCTCAGGGAGCCTAAGATCACAGTGCCTCTCCCTTCCTCTGCATGCAAAGGTCTCCTGTACCCAGACAGACTGGGCTCACTGGCAAACCTCCTTCCTTGCCCTCTCATGCTCTCCAGTAACTCACCTCCCGGGTCTCAAAAGGGTTGTAGACATCGAGCGTGGCATACTGAGGGCTGGGTCGGTGTTGGATCACAGCTGGGTCCTGAGGGCAGAGACCTGGGGCTCAGCTGACACTTGGTGCCTGCTGGGGGAATTTCCAGGGAACTCTCCTAAACTGCCCACGACTCCAAGTACTGCACCTTCGGGGCCACGCTGCTGTCCCAACATTTGCCTTAAATCCATCACCCCGCATTGCCCCCCGGGGTACTCACTGGCCTGGAGTCACCGTCACCCCACGTGGCGGCCCTTCCCAGGACGAAACGTCACCAATGGGAATACAAGTTAGCCCGACCTTATAGAACCGGGAATAGTCAACCTGACTGCCCAAAGGGGGCGGGCGCAAGTCACCTGAAAGGGATTGTCAAGCTCGCCAGGCTCGGCGAACGGGTTTCCGCCGTCTCTGTTCTGAGCCATGTTTGCAACTGCGGCCTTGGCCGCCCACTGCCCTCCACGCCCCTGCCGCGGCAGTGGCGGCGGCAGCGGCTCTCAGACCTCCCTCCGCTCTCTCGGTCCGCCCCGCTTCTCCGTGCACGGATTGGTCGTAGCGACCGGAAGGGTCTCAAGGATCCCGTAGCAGCACAGGGCTGCGCCTGCGCCTTGGTCGAAAGCAAAGACGGAAGAGCCCCCGTGATACTTCGAATCCAGTCCCTAAAGCCAAGTACCGCCCCTTCCTCACGTGACTTCCCTCCACTATCTAACTACACCTCCCAGCAAGCCTCGCGCCGGAACTCAGTCTTCCCAGCCTCCCGAGGTGGACGACGGGAACCTTCTAACCAGTCGTGGCGGCCTCCCTGGAACCCAGTTGAGCAAGTTTTCTCTCCGGGTTTTCGGCTTAACCAGGGCACAGCCTAATGGCTATAGTAGTCAGACCCCTTTCCCAGCCCTCATTCCACATCAGAGATGTGTCACTTCATAATAACCCTGCTCCAGCCTAACCTGCGAGAAATGCTGCCCCACCCATCAATACCCTCCAATATAACAATGTGGACAAGTAAAACAAACTGGTGGCCTAGCTCCGGTCAATTTTGGAGGGTGAGGAATCTTTTCATACCCAAACTCAGAAAGGCTGCCAAATAGTCTCATCCCTCCACCCTAGCTAGCATGCCCAAACCTCAAACTCCAGGGATGGGGGTCAGATGAAGCACGTCATTTTATTTCACAAAGACTGTACAAAATTCCTTATAAAACATGGGGTAGATGTCACCTGGTTACTTCATTCTGCCCCCATCCAACTCCATGTGAGGGAGCAGGTGAGGGTGGAAAGAGTGTGGGTGGAATAGCATTATGTACAAGGCAGGGGTTGAAGTGATAGGTACAAGTTCTGTCATATTTACACTATTTCACATATTCACAGGTATATAGAGAGCCAGGAGGAAGGAGTGAGCTCCAGCTCTGTTCTCTTGTATAAAAAAGCACCAGTATCCTGGACTGGACACCCACTGCTATAGGAGATGCAGGGGGGCCCAGGGCCCGATCGTCACCGACTGATATCCCGACTGGAGTCCCACAACTTGGTGTTGGGTGGCTCAGCCCGAAGGCGGGCGAAGAAAGGATGCTGAAGGGCTTCACCCAAGGTCAGCCGCTTAGCAGGTTCATACTCTAGCATGCTTTCAATCAGATCGAAGAGCTGGTGGTGTTCCTCTGCCTCTGAGGTCAGATACCGCTGGTGGAGGAGGGCAGGAAAAAGGTGAGGCAGGATGCCTTACAAATCCTGCCGTCTTCTTCAAGGCCCTACCTTTCAATCTTGGTAAACCAAGGCTCTGCTTGCAACCAATTTGAATGCTACCTTACCACCACACCATGACCAATGTTTCTGATATTACAGCTCAACCTACCTTCCCACTAGCACAATTACTCCTTCATACTCTTTGAAAGTTCTTTCTACTTGTATATCCTTGTCAACTTCATGAATCTTCTTTAGCTCCTCATTAAAATGTAAGCTCTTCAAAGGTAGTTTATTCTTTTCTGTCTGACCTAAAGAATCCAGGACATTGCTTTGATCTCTGGTTGTCTCAAGGTTAGGCTGTCTAACCTCCTTCCCTCCACAAAACCACTCCCTCTTATCTTTCCTCTATTGACCAAAGATGTCTTCTTTCAGTTTCCTCCCCTCCTTTCCTAACTCTCTGCTTGTGAAGAGCATTCGAGGGGCAAACCACCTAAGAAACAAGTGACCTCTGGGTGGTGGGCACTGTTTATCTCCGGCCTGGCTCACCCGCAGTGGTTTGCAGTTCTCACGAACGTAGCTCCCAGCTGACGTGTTCTCATCCCAATCCAGACGACCCCGATAAAAATATTTCTGTTTTCTAGAGGGGAAGGGGAAGTTGAGGAATCAGAAGGTTCTCCTTGTTATAATTCCCTTACTTCCCCATCTGAGAGTAACTGGGGGGATAGGAGGTGTCAAAGAAAAAGAAAATGATGTGAAACAGACCAGTTCTGTGGAAAGAAAAGGGAAAGGGCTAAGTCCCTCCCATTCAAGGTTCACCTTGTCTTTCGGATCATCCGGGAGGGGATAGGGCCCAAGATCCTTTCCATCATGGCTAGATGCTCTCTGTTGTCATGGGTCTGGGAAACAAAGACAGAAATAAGTATGGGACTGAGATGGGGATACTCAGGACTCGCTGCCAGGAAGATGGGCAATTTGGAAGAGTGAGCAGGCAAGTCCTCAGCAGACAACAGAGAAACCAGGTAGGTAAAAGAATGCTGGGTGGTCAATTAAGATACCTCACCACTTACCTGGAAGAGGGTAAAGCCAACATAGTACTCAAAGATGATGCAGCCTATGCTCCACACATCACAAGGCTGGGACCAGCCCAACTCTAGGTGGGAATGGGAAAGAAAAGGTGTTATGAGGCTTGGGGAGGCCCGCCCCACTCCATCACCTCCAACAGCCTTGCCCTCCCTTACCAAGGATGACCTCTGGTGCTCGGTAATGGCGAGTGGAGACAATGGTGCTGTGGTGCTCATGGTCAAAGGTGGCACTACCAAAGTCTACCACCCGCACAGCTGTGCTCTTCACACTGCGCTCGTCTCGCTTCTAGGAGCAAAGCAGGAAGAGAATGAACCTCTGCACCCCAGACAAAGATTCCACCACTACTTTCCAAAGGGCTTCTGAGCCTTAAAAAAACTCTGACCTGCCTGCCTGCCCCCAAGAACCCCAGGAAATTTCCTGCTTTACAGCCTCCTTCAAATACAGCACAGTACTTTAGGAGTGAGAGAGCAAGAGGATGAAGGAATGATCATGGAATAGCAGGCAAGTCTCTAAGTATCTGAAGAGATTGGTACAGTTTTTCTGAAAATACCTAACATAGCAAAGGGGTCAAGGAAAGGAGAGCTTCTTTAACTCTCAGATCTCCATTACCTCCAGTTAGTCAAAGGAGCCCAGCTTTCCTACCTCACATGAATATAGACCTAAAAATAGAAGGTAGTTTGAACCAAGATCCTTAAAAGCATTTTTACTGTACTGGAAAGTTATTTAGAGGTCCCTTCCAAGTTCTCGTCCAATTTAAATCTTCTTAAATCTCTCAACTTATTCTGATACTCTGGTTTTATGCAGTTGGAGCCAGACAGGAAGAAAATGTGGGAGAAAGAAGTGAAAGGAAGGACAGAGAGGGCTAAGTAAAAGGCAAGGTGGCCCGGCTGCCGGCCTCCCACTGGCCAAGGTGCAGACCCTGTCCATCTTACCTTCTCTAGGTTGTAGGTGAGCTCATAGTCTGAATTCACAAACAGAATATTTTCAGGCTTGAGGTCCGTATGTGTCAGCTTGTTATCATGGAGGACTGCAGGGGAGAAGGCCAGGTCAGGCTTAGTCAGTTGGCCAGAGCTAACTGGTACCAACCAACCCCAGCAAAGCTGGTGAGGCAGGTCCACAATCACTAGGGCTGCTTTCTGCACTACATCTAAATGAAATGCCTGGTCTAAGAAGCCCTACTCTTGATAATGTAAGATACACACATATGTCAATTGCTATAAAAATAAAGAGATAGTTTGCTTTGGGTTGTAGTTTTGTACTGGCTTTAACACGTGTATCTGACAGTCTGAACTCAATTCTGTGAAACTGTTATTGCTGTGAAGACTCAAGAGGAACTATGTACTTAACTAGACTTCCTGCCTGGCCCCTTAGCTGAACTACTCCATGTTCCCATCTGCTTTGCTGTGAATGAAGAACATCTCCTCCGTGACAAATGTAAAACTCTAGCCCGAGGAATGCATTTTCATCCGTGTTTGCTGTCTGATTGATGCCAAGGAAGGAGAAGGAAGGAAAAAGGAAGTAATTAAGTGCTTTGATTCCAAAGGCTTTCTCTTCCAGCTCCTGCTAGCTTGGGTGTAGAGTAAGAGCAATCAGTGATGATGAAGACATCAGTCAGGGACTTAAGTTAGAAGAGATGTCAAAATGGTAGTAAACTGCAGTTAACAGAGAGTTGACTGTTGAGGGACTTAACCAGAGCACAACTGAGACAGAAGAGGTCCAGTGAAGGGAAGGGTCTGCCCCAGAGTCCACCTCAGCCCCACCCCACTCACACTTGACGGCCTGGCACAGCTGGAAGGCCATGTGGCGCACTTGGTGGATAGGGTAGGGCAGGTAGTTGTTGTCTTTGAGGAAATCGAAGGTGCTAAGGCCCAGAAGCTCAAAGGAGATACACATGTGGCCATGGTAGTCAAACCAGTCAAACATCTGGACACAGAGGCTGGGAAAAGAGATGGGGGGAAGGGGGACGTCTGATGAGCTCCCATCTGCCCCACCACCCCTCCAACATGGGAGGACTACCTAGGCCGAATGTAAAAACATGCTAGCTAGTATTACCAACAAAATTCAGTTTAGCTAGGGAATGGCCTTTCTGCCAGACCCAAGAAGAGAGGTACCACCTGCCAAGGCTTAAAACATTTTTCTGCAACATTTTAAATAGCTCAAAACACTATTTACTAAAGAGCTATTAAGTGCCAAGCTCCAAACAGCATGGACCCTGAATCAAACTGTCACTCCTAATTCCCAACTCCTGAAATTCTCTCATCAACAGCCAACATTGGGCTCATATTTATACCTATTGTCTTCTTATGTCTCTGCTTAATGCTCTTATTCTATTTTTGGCCTGTGAATGTATGTGAACCATATATTACTGTATAAATGTCTGTGGCCTCATCAATATAGTTCTAGGTATAAAAGCTTAATTCATTTTTTTGGTGAAGATACTGGTGCTCAGTCCTAAGGCCATGTCCAGGTATATCTCTACAGAAGCTACTGTGGGCTGAGGTCAAACTACGGAGCAATCTAAGTGCCCTGAAAACAAGGAGGAATGGATTAGAGAATGTCACAGGCCCTGTTTCCTACCCTGAGGTTCTACTACTCTAAGATGACGAACAAAAGATGAATGGATGAGAAAGTGTAGGACTCCAGTCTGCCTAACCCAGGTCTGGGAGTCTCTATTCTGTAGGGTGGAGCCTCCCCGACTCCCCACGTACTCCTTTGCTTGCTTACTTCTTGTTGTCAGGGTCCTTCTCGTTGATTTTCTCCAGCACGTTGATTTCAAGTCGAGCTGCTTCCTTGTACTTCTCCACATTCTTAATGATCTTCAGGGCAACTCGAGCCCCACCCCTGTAGGTTGGCAGAAGAGGTTTTTGCTGGGTTCTGAAGAATATGGCAAATTGAACAGGGCTGCATACAGACTAAGAAATCCTGTCTTTGGGCCAGGCACGGTGGCTCACACCTGTAATACTAGCACTTTGGGAGGCCGAGGCGGGTGAATTGCTCAAGGTCAGGAGTTCGAAACCAGCCTGAGCAAGAAGAGCGAGACCCCGTCTCTACCAAAAATAGAAAGAAATTAATTGGCCAACTAAAAATATATACAGAAAAAATTAGTCGTGCATGGTGGAGCATGCCTGTAGTCCCAGCTACTTGGGAGCCTGAGGCAGAAGGATCGCTTGAGCCCAAGAGTTTAAGGTTGCTGTAAGCTAGGCTGACCCCATGGCACTCTAGCCCGGGAAACAGAGTGAGACTCTGTCTCAAAAAAAAAAAAAAAAGGAAAAAATAAATCCTGTCTTTGGCTAGTCAGCAAAAAAGTCCCAGATAACCCTCACCACCTCTTTATACCTAGCAGGTGGAGAAGGGAGGGGGCTGACAGTTACCTGCGATGGTCGACACATTGTACAACTCGGCCAAACGTCCCCTCTCCTAAGGTGCTTACAATTTCATCTGAAACGAAAGAGAGCAGGGTCGGGGAGAGGGAGGGAGAGAAGGTGGGGAATGAGCTGAGTTGGAAGAAAAAGGGGTACAGCAACCTGGGGTGAGGAGATGAAGGAAGGGGAACAGATACAGATGATCACAGGGGAAGAAAACCCCTGTGTGATTCCCACCACCTTTAACCCAGGGGCCGTGAGAGCTGGGAGTGGACAACAGAGGTCAATTCTCAATAGCAACTCAAACCACCCAGATAAACAACACCACTGAGAAAAGGCAAAAGAGGTTGTGACTTGGGTTGGCCTGGGATGTTAGGATGGCTATGGGACCATTACAGGCTATAGGATTGTTACGATTTGGCTTGTACATCGCTCTTGTAGCCAGTCCCCGACGTGGTAGATGAGGTGGCCCTCAGCGTCGTCCTCTACACTCTTGGCTCTCCGGCTGCTGTGCTGCTGTCGGGGGGCGGGGGGGGTCGGAGCAAGCCAGGTGTCGGAGCGGGGGCCGGAGGGATGCGGGGTGGGTGGTGGAGGGGTCACCGGTCACAGGCGCCCAGCCAGGGGGGACAGACGATGATGGGGGACAGTGGAAGGGAACACGTCAGATGCAGTAAGGCGGATCGGTGTGAGAAGAGAGAGCGGCACACAATCCCAAGTCCCCAAACCCAAAATGGGACAGGGAGAGGCACGGGCGGAGCAGAGAAGTGGTGTCGTTGCCAGTGTCACCCACAACCCCATGCTCTACAAAATGCCCTCTGGGCGGGCACAGATCTCCCCTTGCCCCCACCCTAGCGTGCCTGCCAAGGGGGCCACAGAGCCCAAGGCTTGGGAGAGAAAGGCAATTCACAAGCAAGGTCCCCATTTAAGAGTGGAGGCCGCTGGGGCAGAGGAGCTGTTCCCAACACAATAAGCCCAGCATGCCAAGGAGGGCACTGGGGGTCACAAATGCTCCGTGCCCATCCATCTCCAAAGCAGATTCCTGGGGCCTTGAAGAGTCGGAGAGCTTCCAAGAGAGTAGACAGACTCAGTGCCCACCTCAATGTTCATGCCCCAATGCTCAGCTGAGAACAAGTACACTTCTTACTTACCAGGGTCCCAGAGGGCCTAAAGAGTGGGGACAAGAGAGGGGCGTGGGCTAGCACTCACCGAAGAGGAGCAGCTGAATGTCCGGCTGCGCCTCCTCCGCCGTCTGTGCTTCCTCCGGCTGCTGCGCTGGCTGCGGTAACTGCTGTTCTCCCGCTGATAGTCATAGGAATGCCGATAGTCCGTGTCATAGTAGGCCTCTCCCCGATCCCGGCTGTAGTCATTGCGCCTGTAGCTGCCACAGTATCGGCGGTCATACACCCTCCTGTCCGATGAACGGTCATCATAGCTGCTGTTGGACAATAAACAACCATTAGGTGCATCTGTTCAGGCCACATTCCCTGCCACACTATGTGACAAGGTCCTGCCTCAGTGAGGACAAAGAGTAATGCTAGAAAAATTGCTCTAAGACACTCACTGACTCACTCCAAAAGGACCAATGACAAGACAAGAGGGGTAAGAAAGCACAGAGGATTCCCACAACAACATGTCACCAAGACCTCTGAAAAGGGGTCTACAGAACCACTCCCTCTGGGGGCTTCTTCCTCCCCTCCCAAGAGGGTCAAAAAGCCATTTCTTTCTCAAGTGTTCCTGACTGAAATCCAGCCTTGTTCTAAACATCCCTAACCCACCCCGCCCATTGAACATGCCACTAAAATATTAAAATTATGCAAACCTAGTTTTGTCTTATCTATTAGCTCATTTATTTGACCTCTAGCTCCCAGTCCTTTGCACATACGTTCCCTCTGCCCAAAGAGAATTCTCTCACTTGACTCCTACTTGTCCTCCAGACAAGCTTAGATGTCACATCCTGCTCTAACCCCAACCAAACCCTCTGGGTACGTTCTCAGTCCCTCACTATGTACTTCATGATAACTCTTAACAATGCAGCACAGACCGGGCATGGTGGCTCACCTGTAATCCTAGCATTGTGCCTGTGCCTAGTGCCTAGCACTCTGCCTGTGCCGAGTGCCTGTAATCCTAGCACTTTGGGAGGCCGAGGCGGAAGGATTGCTCAAGGTCAGGAGTTCGAAACCAGCCTGAGCAAGAGCGAGACCCCATCTGTACTAAAAAATAGAAAGCAATTAATTGGCCAACTAAAAATATATATAGAAAAAAATTAGCCGGGCATGGTGGCACATGCCTGTAGTCCTAGCTACTCGGGAGGCTGAGGCAGAAGGATCGCTTGAGCCCAGGAGTTTGAGGCTGCTGTGAGCTAAGCTGACGCCATGGCACTCTAGCCAGGGCAACAGAGTGAGATTATGTCTCAAAAAAAAGAAAAGAAAAAAAGAAAAAAAACACCGCAGCATAAATGGCTTATTTTGTTATCCACTGAATATTACCTTCAGCCAGCTGCTTAGCACAATGCCCTCAACATGTAAACAATAAATACTCACCTCCGGGAACGAACATGGTAGCTGTCTTCCCATCGGCGATGTCGTGTCCGGTCACTGCTACTTGACCAAGAGCGACTTCTTCGTCGCTTATGCTTTCGGCTTCGATAGTGTTCATGATAACTCCCCCGGCTGCCTCGCTCTGAGGAATGGTACCTTCGGGGATGAGGCATCTGGAAGGGAAAGAAAGTGGAGATAGTACAAAAAGCTCTGAGTTTTCAGAAGTTTCCTCCAAGGACTGGCTGCTCCAAATACTAAGCTGCTTTCTGCTCTTTGATTTCTACCTCTTTTTACCACCCTCAACTTTCTCAGTCTTCCTCTGTGCTCATGATTTCTCTTTGTTGGAGTATATACTCACCTATTAACTCCAGTTGAAAACTCTATAAAACTCTATTACTGACCACTCAGTTCAAATGCTCTACCCTGATTTTCTTCAAACATGGCTCCATGGCTCCATGTCTCAGGTCTGAGACACATCTCACTACAAGTGGGAGTATGTGACTAGATGGAGACTGCCAAAGTTCATTTCTGGCTGGGACCTAAAGTATAGATATCTGTGCTATGCTGAGCTCCTCACAAGTCAGTGTAGCTGGCGGGCGTCCTCCAGTCAGATCTCGAGTGGTGCTGAGGTAGGAAGTCCATGAGGGTGAGGAGGGTCTGCGTGGACATGCTGGATGCCTACCAGGCCTTCTACTCCCCGCCTCTTGTCCTTTCCCATCCCTCCTCAATCTTTTACCCTTCTCATAGAGACCTGTGTGGCTTACTTAGGTTTGGAGGTTTAAAAGGTAGGACTGTCATTTACAGAATGTTGCTGCCCCAGAAACCTGACTTTAGAGAGGCTTGATGGTGAAGTCTGATTCTCCTGCATGGCCTGAAAATAACAATCTCTTTATTCTAAATAAAGCTTTAGCTTACACAGTTATATTATTGTCATTAAAAGTGTGTCTATCTCCCCAATTAGACCATCAGTGTCCTGAAGGCAGGAATCCAGCTTGCCAGGTTTCTACATATACCAGGTAAATGCAAAATACTAGCAAGTTCCTGGGTCTGGCCCCTTGAACTATCTTAATCATCTCTCACATCTCTGGCCAAAGCTCCCTTGAGAAGTTTTAATACAGTAGGCCCCAAACTACAGTCAGCCTCCCATCTAGCCCCTCCCCTCTTATGCTTAGGAAGTAGAGAATAACTGGTTTTTAATTAATATCAGCCCTACTTGGCTGAGAGCTGGCCACCTTCCAGTTAATGAATTGGAACAGCATGGTTCACAAATCCTTTTTTTTCCTTCAAGGAAAAAAATCAGAGACAAATCACTGTCACAATCCAGGAAGATGAGGCAGAATGAAATGAAACTGGCCCAGGACAGAAGTCTTGGCGGGGGCGGGCGGTGAGGATTAGCTGTGTAAAAGGCTTAAGGACTCCAATGTATGGCTCCCATTTTGGGCCACTTCTTCCCAAAGTTCTCAAATTGAGGAAAGTGATGTTTGGTCACTCCTGGCCTAACGGAGTTGGTAGAAAACCAAGAAGATGCAAGCACAAGCGTCTCCCAGGTAATTCAACCCTGATTAGCAGAGCCGCGTAAATGCCATCTCACCACATACACAATGACATCAAAGTGCCTCACAGGCCTTTCCCAACTTCTCAATCTTTTCTTTTCTTTCTTATTCAGAAAATTCAGAACTAACTCCTCAAGTCGAACTCCTGCATGCTCCAAGTGACACGGCGGTGTCTTCCCCCTCTCCAGTTCTGATTAGACCCCTTGGTCCAACTTTGATAATTCCGCTCTTTCGCATATCTGGAACCGCTCTTATCCCTACTGTCACCTCTTCTCCTACTTTGGCTCCTCCCAAATTTCCTACAGGTCAACCACCTTTCCCCTCATCTCCCTATTCTGCCGCTTCGCAGGTCTCAATACTCCTCCTCCCTTAATCGCGCCCCCGTCCCTTGCCCCCAACGCAATCCTATCCCCGCCCGCCCCGCGGTCGCCATCTTTCCGCTCGGGCCCTCGGCCAGCCAGCCCGCGCGCTCACCGTTCTGGCGGCGAGGCCCGTGCGCTTGTCCCACAGGAAGTCCGTGATGGCGGCGGCACTGCGGCCGGAGTCCCGGCACCCCCGCGGCGACGAAGTGCGGCTCCACCCCCCCAACCCGGAACCCTGGGACCTCCCGCCCCGTTCCCGGGTTCCGCTCCAGTCCCGCCCGCCCCGGCTCAATCCCCGCCCCTAAGATCCGCTCGGCGGCACTCGCACCGCCCCCGCCCGGGGCCCGATCCCAGCTCGGTCTCCGGCTCTGGCCTCTCCGCTCCGCCGCCACCGCCGTGAGCGAGCACGTACGCACGCGCGGACGACCTGCGTCTCTTCCCAGCTACCCCTGAGCTCCGCCCCCAGGACCCCGCGCGCGACCACGTGCTCACGTAGCTGGCGGGCGTCCTCCAGTCAGATCTCGGGTGGCGCTGGGGGCGGAAGTTCATGAGGGCGAGGAGAGTCTGCCGGGACGCGCTGGACGCCTACCAGGCCTTCTACTCCCCGCCTCTTGTGCTTTCTCGTCCCTCCTCAATCTTTTACCCTTCTCATAGAGACTTGTGTGGCTTACTTAGGTTTGGAGGATTAAAAGGTAGGATTGTCATTTACAGAATGTCGCTGCCCCGGAAACCTGACTTTAGAGAGGCTTGATGGTGAAGTCTGATTCTCCTGCATGGCCTGAAAATAACAGTTTCTTAAAACAATTATCAGAGGATTGAAAAACATTAAGAAGAAGAAGAAGAGGAAAAAAAATTCGCTTACCTAACCCAGGCACAAAGAGGATCCCACCTTTGTCCTGAACAAAAGTTATGCACGTGTGGGGACAGGGACATGGCCCTGGAGGAACGTTTTAATAATGGAGGATGAAGAATCAGGAGCTGAAAAAGGGGGAATCACTGGAGAACTGCTATCTATATGCTTTAACATAAAGTATGAGAAGTGTAATTTTACTGGATCTTTAAAACAATAGGGAGGAGAGACCTTGAGGCAAACCAGAAATGGAGACTCTGTAGAAGAAGTTGAGATTGAGAAATGGTCAGACACAAAAATTGAACTGGAAGGCTGGGCGCGGTGGCTCACGCTTGTAATCCTAACACTCTGGGAGGTCGAGGCAGGAGGATCATTTGAGCTCAGGAGTTTGAGACCAGCCCGAGCAAGAGCGAGACCTCGTCTCTACTAAAAATAGAAAGAAATTAGCTGGAAAACTAAAAATATATAGAAAAACTTAGCTGGGCATGGTGGCGCATGCCTGTAGTCCCAGCTACTTGGGAGGCTGAGGCAGGAAGATCGCTTGAGCCCAGGAGTTTCAGGTTGCAGTGAGCAATGATGACACCAGTGCTCTCTAGCCCAGGTGACAGTGAGACCCTGTCTCAAAAAAAAAAAAAGGAAAGAGCTCTAGACTAGACTTTACCTGGGGCAAGGAGAGTTGGAAATGTGTTTCTAGGTTTCCTACAGGAAATGAGAGCTGAACCAATTGTTGGAAAGTGAATTGGAAGAATGCCAAGCAGAGAAAATATTTGCAAAGCCCTGAAGACAAGGCAGAACAAAGTATTTCAGAATGATTGGGGCCCTAGCTTTCAAGAGAGGGACTGTCAGAAGAGAGATTGTTGAAAGTAGGTCCAAATTTTGTAGGGCCTTGTACGTCATGCTAAGGAGATTAAATGTAGTACTATAGAACTGTGGTCCCCAACCCCTCCCCCCCAGGCAGCGGACCAGTCCAATGGCCTGTTAGGAACCAGGCCACAGAGCTCCGCCTCCCACCCCTCCACCGCCCCTCGCCCCCAAATTTTCTTCCGTGAAACTGAGGAACTTGGCTGCACAGCACAGCAGGAGATGAGCAGCAGGAGAGTGAGGGAAGCTTTATTTGTATTTACAGCTCCTCCCCATTGCTGGCATCACCGCCTGAGCTCCGCCTCCCTCCCGGCCCCGGTCCGTGGAAAAACTGCCTTCCATGAAACTAGTCCCTCGTGCCACAAAGGTTGGGGACCACTGTTATAGAAGATGGAGAAGTTTGAAGGACTTGAAGCAAGTTATATAGCTACATTTCAATTTTAGAAAAGCAACTCTGGCAGAGAGTGGAAAAAGAATTGGGCTGGGAGAGGTTGGAGACTCATTTAGAGGCTTCTGAAATAATTTCAGTGAAAAAATGCTGAAGGCTTGAAACAAGGCAGTAGCAATAAGAATTGGAGATGAAGGGAAGAATTTGTGATATTTATTAAACTTAAAATCATATAGCAGTGTAATTTACTGGTTCTCTGGTCTGTCCTTGGGCACAGATGAGCAGTGGCTTTACAGCTATAACTTTTGTACTCATTTTTGTATCCTCAGCATTCACTCAGGGATGGGCATAGTCGCACTTGGTGAAGGTTGACAGAATGAATTAGGAAATTAAGTACCAGGGGAAGCAGCTTGGAGGAGATCAGAAGAGAGGAATATGAAAGAATATGGAATCAGGAGGACAATCTCAAAAGCCATCCCCCACTTCTTCCATTGATACCCTCAATCCCTTATTCTCCCAAATCCCTGGAGCTGCAACCTGCGTCTGGTTTTCCCGCCACTTGCAGAAGACTCCACCTCCCCGGCTCTCAGTGGATAAAAGACTCTGGCCTCTAGGCCACGCCTTCTCATTGGCTCTGGCTGCGCTTCCCCGCCTTGTCGTCTTACACTGGGAGGACCGCCTCTCTTTGCTAAGCCACACCCATCTCGGAATCCTTCCAGGAGACTGGCTTTATGGGCCCCGCCCCCGCCGCCAGGCGCAGACTACGCGCGGCCCTCGCCAGGGGGCGCAGCGCAGCCCTCCCGCCGCCCGCCCGCCAGTCTGTCGCACACACCCCCTCCGCCCCGCGCGCCGGCAGTTCCCAACCTACGACGCCTACGCTACGAGCCCGCGGGGCTGCGCCGGCTCCTACTCCGAAGGGGTCGGGGGTCCCTGATGGCCGCAGCGGGGTCTAGGAGGCCAAGCGTGTAAGCGGGCGGGCGACATGGAGGCGGAGCAGCGACCGGCGGCAGGGGCCGGCGAAGGGGCGACCCCTGGGCTGGAGGCGGTGCCTCCCGCTGCTCCCGCTCCTGGGACCGCGGCCTCAGATCGGATCCCCAGGTTCCGGCCCGAGCCTAAGAGAAGGCAGCTTGGGACGCTGCTTCAGCCCACGGTCAACAAGTTCTCCCTTCGAGTGTTCGGAAGCCACAAAGCAGTGGAAATCGAGCAAGAGCGGGTGAAGTCAGCGGGGACCTGGATCATCCACCCCTACAGCGACTTCCGGTATTGGGGGCCCAGCAGGGAGAGCGGGGGGCACAGATCCCACCCTCGGGGACAGCGACACGGGGACCTGGCACGCCCCACCCTTCAGGGTCACTTTCTCTTCCGGCCCAGGGGTCCCCAGATGGGCAGGAGAGCCACATCCCCTAACCTAGCCTGGGAATTCGTGGAAGGGGTATCCCCGGCCCGAGGCCTTCCGTGACTTATCAGGATAGGGACTCCGGAAGGGGCAGGCAGACATCAGGAGATCTCCAGAGACCTGAATTTCCCATTTCCGGAAACCGAGACCCCATCTGGACCAGAGGGACTACTGGAGTTTTGGGGCCCTGCCTTCTCCGGCCCTGCTTGCTATAGATCTGGGAAATTATATCATATCCCAAGGCTCCGGGTCAGCCTGAGAGAAGCCGAGCACCGCTATCTCCCACCCCCCACCCGCACGCCCAGTACCTGCCTAGTTAAGCATGACAGGCTACCAGGAAAAATGGGGGCTTTGGTGGGGTTGGAGGGTCCAGATCTCAGCTCTGGTCGCTGTCCCTAGTGCTGAAGGCGCGTACGGCGGGGTAGGGCCAGGACTAAGATCGATTGAGGCCATATAGCAGGGGTATGACCACCGCCCAGGTGACTCCCAAAGAGAAGGGATGCAGGATGGGGGTGGGGCCATTTCACAGTCCCAATCAGGCTGTACCTCTACCTCAAGGTCGCTAGGGGAAGAGAGCAGCCCTGTCCTTGGGGGAAATGAAGGACAGCTTTTGGATGAGGCAGGGATGTTTGCAAAGCACCTGACCTGAGAAACGAAAGAAGCAGAGAGAATGGGGTGTGAATCTAGAGCCTGGAAACACACACCCAGACATCATCTTGAATCCACAGACATACACATTCCCCAAATGTCCCTCTTCCTCCCATTGTTCCTTCCACTCCTGTCTTCTTTACTGCCTCCTTCCCACCCAACCAGTGCACTTTTTCTAGTCTCTTGTGGATTTCCCTCCCCTCCCCCAGCTCACCCTCAAATGTATCCCCAGAAGCCATGTACCCCCCCGCATGTGATTGTGCTTTTTCTCTGTCCTCTCTACTGCATCACCCGCCGTGCTTGTGACCGCCTGTGAGTCAGGCTGTGAAGATGCTCTTATGGCTAGGCAAACCCTTTTTCCCTCCCCTCTCCCAGCATCTCGAAGTACAGGATTTCTCCTCAGCAAACCAAGAGAGAAAGAAAGAGGGTGTTGAGAGTTGTTGATTGAAAGCACACAATTTGAGGGGCTTCCTGGAGGCCTGGACTTGGAGACCACTAAGCTTTTTTCAGGGGCTGAAAGGATTGATTTTGCAGTCAGAATCAGGAGGGGCTGGGTCCTGGGTTGATGCTGGGATTAGCTGTGTCCTAGAATTCAAACCACCATAGGTAATTGAGTCCCTCAGATTATCCTGTGATATTCTCTGAATACAGACTTCACACAGTTCCCTCCTGACCTCTTCTTTCCATGGCACCTGCCACAGCAGTGTAGCTATGTCCTGCCCATGCCCTTGCCTGGGCTCAGCCAGAGTTGCAGTGGGCACAGGGAGGCTAGAGGAGAAAGGCATGCAGAGCTCAAGCCTCTGCCTCGGGATCTCCTGTGGAGCATCTCTGGATGTGCAGCCCTGTCTGAGGTGCTGTGGAGGGCAGGGGGGCATCCTGGAGAGCTCGGTTCAGAGGAGGCAGGATAGACCACCCCTCCCTGGGACATGGATGTGCAGATCCCAGCAGAGGAATGGGGTCCATGGGTCCAACTGCAATGAGAAAGAGGAATGTGGTGGGGAAGAGTGGGAGGGCGTGAGGTCCTAGACTTAGAGTGAGCAGAAAGCCAGAGATGGGGGAAGCAGTGACCTTTTCAGAAATCTGGGGACAAAGGGTGGGTGAGTCATAACACCAACTTGTTCTTGTATAGCACTGTCACATCTATTGTCTCAGTGTAAATGTTTTCAGCAACCCTGTGAGATTAGCACAGGGTACTTTAGCTTTTTTTTTTTAACTTCTGAAATATTTAGTAATGGTAAGATAGATCATATATAATAGAAGTATTAATATGTGTGTGTATATGAAAGAGTAATTACAAAGCAAACTGTCATGTAACAACTACCTAAGTCAAGAGATACTACATTGCCAGCACTGTAGAAGCTCCCCTAGTGCTCTCACATTGCTTTCCCAAATCCACTGTTGTAACTTTTGTGGTACTCCTTGCCTTACTTTTTAAATAGTTTCACCACTTTTGTGTGAATCCTGAAACAATGTAGTTTAGTTTTGCCTGGTTTTGAACTTTGTATCACTGGAATCGTCAATATGTATCCTTATGTTCTTGCTATTGTTGCTCGACATTAAATAGGTGAGATTCATGTGCACTGCTGAATGAAGATGTAGCTGGGTGATTTCATGGCTGTATAGTATTCTAGGCCACGAATATATCACAGTGTGTTTGTCTACTTCTCTTATTTATCTACATTTTCTTTTTCTTTTTCTTTTTCTTTTTTTTTGAGACAGAGTCTTGCTGTGTTGTCCAGGCTAGGGTGAGTGCCATGGCGTCAGCCTAGCTCACAGCAACCTCAAACTCCTGGGCTCAAGCAATCCTCCTGCCTCAGCCTCCCGAGTAGCGGGGACTATAGGCATGCGCCACCATGCCCAGCTAATGCCAGCCTCCCAGAGTGCTAGGATTACAGGCGTGAGCCACCACGCTTGGCTTTATCTACATTTTTCAACTGATGGACATTTATGTTGTTACCAAAGTTAACACTGCTATACACATTCATATACCCCTCGGAGTGCATGTTTCCCTTGGGTATGTATATTCCTAGGAATGGAATTGCTGGGTTGCAGGAAATGCAAATGTTTACCTTTGCTAGATAATGCTGAGCTACTTTCCCAAATGGTGGTCCCAATTTACATTCCCACCAACTGTGAAAGGTCATTCTGTTATTCTGTGTCCTTGCCCACCCTTGGCTTTGTCAGGCTACCTTCTGTCAGTCTGGTGGCTGGTGAAACATCACATGTTCTTACTCCCCATCCCACTCCCACCTTAGGTTTTACTGGGACCTCATCATGCTGCTGCTGATGGTAGGGAACCTCATTGTGCTGCCTGTGGGCATCACCTTCTTCAAGGAAGAGAACTCCCCGCCCTGGATCGTCTTCAACGTCCTCTCTGACACTTTCTTCCTGCTGGATCTGGTGCTCAACTTCCGCACAGGCATTGTGGTGGAGGAGGGCGCTGAGATCCTGCTGGCACCAAGGGCCATCCGCACGCGCTATCTGCGCACCTGGTTCCTGGTTGACCTCATCTCCTCTATCCCCGTGGATTACATCTTCCTGGTGGTGGAGCTAGAGCCCCGATTGGACGCTGAGGTCTACAAAACAGCGCGGGCCCTGCGCATCGTTCGGTTCACCAAGATCCTCAGCCTGCTGCGGCTGCTCCGCCTTTCCCGCCTCATCCGCTACATACACCAGTGGGAGGAGGTGGGGCAGGGAGGTGGGGTGGGGGGCTCGCAGACTCCTCCAGATGGTGCTATGGGTGGGGCTGCTGGTGACTTTATGGGGTGGGGTGGATGAGTGGGTGTACTCCTTCCCAAGCTGGTTGGGGAGAAATAGGGACAAAATAGGGGCTCAGGGGATGGGGCCTGGGCAAACACTTTATAGTAAGTTGGATGCTGGATGGAAGAAGGGAAGTGGAAGAGGCTGGAGCTTCAGCTTCCCAGCAGCAGAGTTTAGTGGTGCAGAGTTTGGGATCTGCGATCTCATTGACTGCAGTCACATCCCAGTTTTATTATTTACTATATGAGTCTCAGTGTCCTCATCTATAAAGTGAAAATGTTAAATATACTTACTTATGATAAGGTTGTAAGGATTAAAGGAGTTAAGGCCGGGGGCGCGGTGGCTCACACCTGTAATCCTAGCACTCTGGGAGGCTGAGGCGGGAGGATCGCTCAAGTTCAGGAGTTCGAAACCAGCCTGAGCAAGAGCGAGATCCTGTCTCTACTAAAAATAGAAAGAAATTAATTGGTCAACTAAAAATATATAGAAAAAATTAGCTGGCCATAGTGGCGCATGCCTGTAATCCCAACTACTTGGGAGGCTGAGGCAGGAGGATCGCTTGAGCCCAGGAGTTTGAGGTTGCTGTGAGCTAGGCTGACGCCAGGGCTCTCACTCTAGCTTGGGCAACAAAGTGAGACTCAGTCTCAAAAAAAAGAAAAAAAAGGAGTTAATATGTGTAAAGCACTTAGAAAGGTGTCTGGCACACAAATTCTCAGTAAATAAGCTATTAGTATTATTATTGGAGAGGAAGAGGACTTCTGGCATTCATCCTTATACAGCTGCCCCGGGGACATTACATTGTGAAATGCCTCTCTCCTCTTTTCCAGGCTACACCTGGGCAGCTTGTGCAGTAGAGTTGTATGAGTATCTGCTGTGACACTTACTGGGTGATTCTGGGCACATGACTGGCCTCAGTTTTCCTATCTATAAGATGAAAGTAATAACATAGCCTACTTGGTATTAGCTATTTGTGTGTTCTATACACCTCTATACAAGTGAATAACAACCATATCTTTGAATTCATGGGGGCTGGGGCTAGGGAGAGGTTTAGAGAGAGAATTGACACGGCTGGGAATGGAGGATCAGCAGGGAGGGGTTCCTGTCCACAGCAGCTCCTCCTCGGACTCCTCAGATCTTTCACATGACCTATGACCTGGCCAGTGCTGTGGTTCGCATCTTCAACCTCATTGGGATGATGCTGCTGCTATGTCACTGGGATGGCTGTCTGCAGTTCCTGGTCCCCATGCTGCAGGACTTCCCTCCCGACTGCTGGGTCTCCATCAACCACATGGTGGTGAGAAGTCCCCACAGCTCTGCCTCTCCTGGGCCTTCTAAGGGCTCTTCTGCCTGAGTAGCAGGGATGGCCACAGGGAGCAGGAGGTGGGAGATGATCAAGAGAGAAGATAGGAGTGAGGAGGTGGGGAGGAGGGAGGAGAGGGGAAAGAGACCCAGAAGAAGTGTTTGTGTGTTGGAGGGAGCAGGCAAGGAAGGAAACCTAGGCAGAAGCTGAGACCCCCAAGCTGCAAAAGAGGCCTCTTTGCCTCAGGGCCTCCAGAATCAAACTTACATTCCTGCAAGGAGGAAGGTCTGAAATAGAAGGGGCAGATGGACTGAAAGAGAGAGAAAAGTGGGCAGATGGAGAATAAGGCTCAAAGGGCCCATGGCCAGCTCTGCAATACACTCTGCCCCCCAGAACCACTCATGGGGCCGCCAGTATTCCCACGCCCTGTTCAAGGCCATGAGCCACATGCTGTGCATCGGCTATGGGCAGCAGGCGCCTGTGGGCATGCCCGACGTCTGGCTCACCATGCTCAGCATGATCGTGGGTGCCACATGCTATGCCATGTTCATCGGCCACGCCACCGCCCTCATCCAGTCTCTGGATTCTTCCCGGCGTCAGTACCAGGAGAAGGTCAGCAGGGATGGGAGAGGGAAGGGGCGGGCAAGGAGGGGTGCTGGAGACTGGGGAGTTCAGCTTGAGACCCATTCTGATGGATGCCCCTGTTGGGTCTCTGTGTCCTTTCCTGCCCTATGTCCATTTGTCCCATGCCTCTGTCCTTGGCCCCTCCTCCAACCATGTCTGGGTTTTCCTATGACTGCTATGTGTCTTCCCTGTATCCACCATTATCCTTATGTCCTCTGTGGCCCTGTGTATCCACGTCTGGCTCCATGTTTCACCCCTCGGGTTCAACCTGTGTCTGTGACTTTCCACACCTCCCCACCCATTGTTCCGGCCCTACATCTCTCTCTGTGTCCTCTTGCTTTCTGGCAATGGCTTGGCCCTACAGTACAAGCAGGTGGAGCAGTACATGTCCTTCCACAAGCTGCCAGCTGACACTCGCCAGCGCATCCACGAGTACTACGAGCACCGCTACCAGGGCAAGATGTTCGATGAGGAGAGCATCCTGGGCGAGCTGAGCGAGCCGCTCCGGGAGGTGGGGCTGGGCTGGACCCTGAAGGGGGGCTCTTTAAGCACCTGGGCTTCCGGGGTGCTGTCAGTGGGTAGGGGATGTTGGTCAGCAGGTGCCACTACAGGGAGTGAGGCCTGCAGAGGGCCTGATGGGAAGCCAGGTATTTGGGGGCCTTCAGGGCTGGAGTCTTTCTTGAAGGTCTTATGGGGATAAAGTCTACAGGAGGAGGGACCATAGGGAACTCTATTTTGGGAGGAACACCACAAGGGTTCATGGGAGTGCTCTGAACATGGGAGCTTAGGGATGGTCCTAGGCCCACTAAAGCATCCCATCCTCTGGCAGATCATGACCCCAGGGGTGGGCTTTCTGGAGACAAATGAACTCAGTTGGGAGCATCTCAGGGCACAGGGCACAACCCACCTGACAGGCTCCTCCCTGCCCAGGAGATCATTAACTTCACCTGCAGGGGCCTGGTGGCCCATATGCCGCTGTTCGCCCACGCCGACCCCAGCTTCGTCACTGCAGTGCTCACCAAGCTGCGCTTTGAGGTCTTCCAGCCGGGGGACCTCGTGGTGCGTGAGGGCTCCGTGGGCAGGAAGATGTACTTCATCCAGCATGGGCTGCTCAGTGTACTGGCACGTGGCGCCCGGGACACCCGCCTCACTGATGGATCCTACTTTGGGGGTCAGCAGGCTCCGGGAGGGTGGGGGATGGTAACGAGTGAGGACAGAGGGCAACTGCTCCCCTGGATCAGGGTCCCCACCTGGCTATGCTGCAGAATCACAGAGTTCTAACTCCTGCCCAGGCCTGCTCAATGAGATCCTCTGGTCCTGGAGCTCTGTATTTAAAAAAAAAAAATTTTATATTTTTTTATTTTTAAAGTCCTATTAGAAAAGAGAACTCTGGGCTGGACGTGGTGGCTCACGCCTATAGTCCCAGCTACTCAAAAGGTTGAGGCAGGAGAATCGCTTGAGCCCAGGAGTTTGAGGTTGCTGTGAGCTAGGCTGACGCCATGGCACTCTAGCCCAGGCAACAGAGCAAGACTTTGTCTAAAAAAAAAAAAAAAAAAAAAAGAAAAGAAAAGAAAAGAAAAAGAAAAGAGAGCTCTGTATTTTTTAAAAACTTCTCAGGAGATTCCAATGCACAGCCAGGTTGCAAAGTTCTGGGCCAGAGGGCCTTTTAGAATCCTTAACTGTGAAATCCAAGAATCAAAATGGGGAAAGACAGGAAGGAGTGAAGCACAGCTGTCACAGGGGTATGAGCCTTGCAGAGCTGCCTGGTCCATAATTCAGGGACCCAGCCTGTGGCAGTGGGAGCAATTTTGCCAGCTGCTGCCCAAAGTGACTGGAGGCTCCTAGAATCTCTCAGTCCCCAAACCACCGGCCACCCTCCAGCTTCTCTGGCATTGCACTTTGTCCTTTGACACTGCTTTTCTCCAGAGAGAAGGTGTTCATTCAAGGGGATGGGGGGCAGGGTACATAGAGTGAGACGCCCCAGGCCCACCCCTTGGGGTAGGGAAATGAGGGTGCAGTGAGAATTGGAGTAGAGTGGGGCCCAGCAAGCCTTGACTGTTTGTCAGCTTTAATTTGGAGAGAGTGGGAAGGACAGGGAGCGTCAATCTAGTAATTGTGCGTGTCTGGAGAGAGACAATGCTTGGAGCAATTAGCGACCCTGGGATGGGGGGTAATCAATGGTTTGCCCCAAGTCTAGGGAGGAACCTGGGAAAGCTGGGTCAGCTGCTGCAGGCCCAGTGAGAAGGAGTTCTGGGGATGGGTTCTGAAGCCTCCTCTCAACTTCTGCAGAAATCTGCCTGCTGACTCGGGGCCGGCGCACAGCCAGCGTTCGGGCTGACACCTACTGCCGCCTCTACTCCCTCAGCGTGGACCATTTCAACGCTGTGCTCGAGGAGTTCCCCATGATGCGCCGGGCCTTTGAGACTGTGGCCATGGATCGGCTGCGCCGCATCGGTGAGGCCTGTCCACCCTGTCTGCTCTGGTCCAGGCTCTGCCCTCACCCCACCTCCATAACAGGAGCTGAGGCTCCAGTGCTTCAGAGACACAGCCCAAGCCACTCAGTCCCAGCAAATCTCCCAACAGGCCTTTCAGCACTGTGGCTCACTGTCCTTGCCTCTCAGCATGTCCTTCCCCTGGAGATACCACCTCAAGTCCCCATGTCCTGAGTCCTCCTTCCCCTGAGTACAAGTCCCTGACCCTCACTGTCTCTGGTACACACCTTCTTCCTCCAACCCCTGTCTCTCAGTCTCCACCCGCCAGCCCCATCTTCACACTCCTGACTCCTATCTCCTACCCTCAAGCCCACCCCACCCCTCGAGACTCCCTCCTGGTACCTGCACACGCTTTGATATCCACCCTCCATCTTGGAATCCTTCCCTATGCTTAACCCCTCCCTCCTGGGACAACTTCTAGGCAAGAAGAATTCCATACTTCAGCGGAAGCGCTCTGAGCCAAGTCCAGGCAGCAGTGGTGGCCTCATGGAGCAACACTTGGTGCAACACGACAGGGACATGGCTCGGGGTGTTCGGGGCCTGGCCCCGGGCACGGGAGCTCGGCTCAGCGGAAAGCCAGTACTGTGGGAGCCACTGGTGCACGCACCCCTGCAGGCAGCTGCTGTGACCTCCAATGTGGCCATTGCCCTGACTCACCAGCGGGGCCCTCTGCCCCTCTCCCCTGACTCTCCTGCTGCCCTCCTTGCTCGCTCTGCTCTGCGCTCAGCAGGCTCCCCAGCGTCCCCACTGGTGCCAGTCCGAGCTGGCCCTCTGCTGGCCCGAGGGCCATGGGCATCCACCTCCCGCCTGCCTGCGCCACCTGCCCGAACCCTCCACGCCAGCCTTTCCCGCGCAGGGCGCTCCCAGGTCTCCCTGCTGGGGCCCCCCCCAGGAGGAGGTGGTCGGCGGCTAGGACCTCGGGGCCGCCCTCTCTCAGCCTCCCAACCTTCTCTGCCTCAGCGGGCAACAGGCGATGGCTCTCCTGGGCGTAAGGGCTCAGGAAGTGAGCGCCTGCCCCCCTCAGGGCTCCTGGCCAAGCCTCCAGGGACAGCCCAGCCCCTCAGGCCCCCAGTGCCTGAGGCAGCCACCTCCCGGGGTCCCCAGCTCTCTGCCAACATGTGAAACCCTTGGGTACACCCGGCCTTAGCTCTTGGGGCACAATAGTGTGTACCTGAGGGCAGATACCTTTTGGGGAAGGCCAAGGGGACCTGAAACATTGCCCTATGGGAATGTCTCCCCTTACCGCCCTGAAGATGTTTTTGTGTCCTCAGCTCAAGCACCCTGCAGCCTGTCCGACATCCTAATCCATTACCCATTCATCATATGTTCTGAGCACCTACCATGTTCAAGGTACTGTGCCAGGCGCTGAATGTCTCCACTGCCAAGTAGAAGTGACTCAAAGCCCTCTGACAAGGGTATTCCCCTGCCATGGTCCTGCCAGGTGCAGGCCCAGGCCCGTGACCCCAGCTTTACTAAGCACAAGTACTTACCACCGCTATCACTGCCAAGTAACTAGACATTTCTGTTTCCCTGCCAATGATCCTGCAGGTTCCGCCTGGCGTGGTTCTCTTCCTGTTCTCCTAGCATAGCCAGGCACTGCCAGTTACCTGCACCCTCACTGCTGCCAACAAATGTCTTGGGTCCTGAGTGTGGGCATCCACCTTTGCCCTCTTACTGCCACCTGTGGACCCTCCCTGTCTATGCCCTCTTAGTGGGAACACATGTCTCCTGTCAAGTTCCTGCAGTCTCTGTCTCTGTGGTAGAACAGTCTTTTTGTAAACTGAGAGCTGCCTCTTCCCTGTGCCCCCTGCCCCAGTGATGCCTCCTCTTACAGTTAAGGGATAGTTGGTACCTCCTTATTTAGTGGGCCAGCCTAGATCCCCCCAGGTGGGAGGCAAATGGCTGAATCCTTACGTGATGTTTTTCTTTCCTTCTTTATTTATCTATTTATTCAGCTCTTTATTAATTTTATTTATTTATTCATTTGCTAATTTTATTTATTATCAATCCATTGTGTTCACCCATTCCCTTATCCATTGCTCCCTCCTTTCCTGGTAGGGAGATGAAGGAGCAGGTCCAGGAGGCAGGGCCCTCCATGCCAGTCTGTGGTCCTCGCCCAAATCCATCAGCAGCAATACGCAAACCCCCTCCCTATCAGTAGGGGCAGGAGGGCCATGTGAGAGGGGGAGGGGGACTGTTTTTACCTTTAGAGATTTTTTTTTTCCTCTGAGTTTGCTGTTGGTACAGGAGTAAGGGGAGGGCCCGAGGTATTCAAGCCTGGGGAAGGGCAGGCCAGCCAGCACCTCTGCCTTCTCAGGGACAAGAGTAATCCTTTACCACACCCACTCTGTCCCCTCTCCTACCCTACAGCATCAAAGAATGTGGGGCCCGGATCCTAAGCCTCCTTTCCTCCTGGGTGGGGAGTTCTGGGGTTCTTAGTGTGTGGGAGAAGTTTTATAATTGCTTCCAAACAGCTGGGTTTAAAAAGAAAATAGAGACACTCGTTTTGCCTCCTGGTTTGTGTGTGGGAACAAAGTGGGCGTGAAGAAATTTCTGGGTGCAGGAAGGTGCAGCAGGGCATTTGACCCAGCAAGGCATGAGCTGTGTGTGAGAGCAGCCAGGTCGGCGGTCTGCAGGCTCAGCACAGAGGCTGTCAAGGCAGTGACAAAATCAGCCCACCCGGCTCTCAGTTCTCCCCAGCATCCATCTACCCCAGCTTCCCCCAAAGTGTAGTGCTTTGATGTCACCATTAGTCATCATGAAGGGGTAGCCTGCCCTGGCAGGAGATGCTCAAATTATCATGAAGGCCACATGTGAGAATGACAAACTGCATGGATATACAGTATTTTTAAAATAGTGATTCTGTGGAGAATGTGGACAAGATTGCCCTGTCTCCCCTCTCCCCCGCCCCCAAAGATGGGAAGCCTGGGGTTACGGAATTAACCAGCCAAACTGGGATTAAAGGCTCAGGGAATTTTAGGGCTAGCTGAGCAGATTGGATGCAGGGAATGTACAGTTGGCACTGTTGGGCGTCCAGTGCATAATTGGACCCAGACTTGCAGGGCCTGTGTGAAATGTAGGGGGGAGGGGCATGCTGGCATGGGGCCAGACAGCAGATGTGGTCTTGGGCAGGCCTCAGATAGGGAGGGTTGGGAGTAGCAAAAAAAAGACTTAGGGGTGGGGCTTTGGAGGGGTGGGAGGAAGGGGGATGGGGTGCAGGGTAGGCTGGCTCTGAGGAGGGAGGGGCATCTCAGGATATGCTCAGCACCCGCATGATGTTGGTGTAGCCAGAGCCAGGTCGCCAGCCTGTCACCACAATCACCAAGTCCCCAGCACGGAGGAAGCCACGGAGCTTTCCTGGGGGATGGAAAGAAGATGATAGTTATTGGGGGACCAGGCCAGCCCTGTTATGAGAGCCAGCCATCACTCTCTGCCACCACAAGGCTATCCTGTAGGGAGTGGGGAGGCTGAAGCAAACTGTATGGTATGTCCCACAGGTGGCACCACAGGGAATGTGACCACTGCAGTATATTAAAGCTGCAGGTGTGTCTGTGGGGAGGGAAGGAGTGTGCTGCTAGGTAGCAAGGCTGTCCCCCTGTGTGACTGTGCTGATAGGAAGAGGTGGGGTATGATCAAATGCCAGATTGATACCTCTCAGTCTTAGTGCATCTCAGAGGGAAAATCTGGGACCAGAGGAGAAAGGCAAGGCCCTTTGAGTGGGCGTGGGAAGCTGGGTTAGGGGACTCCTGATACTAATGGCAGGGGTGGGTAAGGAGGAAGATCCAGGTGGCTCACCACTTTCAATGCCAAATTGCACCCGGCGATCCACATCGTCTGCCCAGACGGCCTCTGGAGGTTCACGGTAGAGCAGGGGGAAGACTCCTCGGCATAGGTGGACCTGGCGGGCAGCCTGGGCAGAGCGGGTGACAGCAATGACTGCTGCCCTTGGTCGGTAGCGAGACAGAAGCTGGGCTGAGCTGGAGGAGACAGAAAAGTTCAGCCCAGAACAGTGAAAGGGTGGTGAACCAGGCAACAGGAGTTTGGATTCTGGTTCCAGGTGTCACTGACAAGCTGTGTGACCCTGGGTAAGTCATCATACTTCTCTGGGCCTTAGTTTTCTTACCTGTAAGGTGAGAATAAGAATGCCTGCTCTTCCTACCATATAAGAAAAGTATGAAATAGCCGGGTGCGGTGGCTCATGCCTGTAATCCTAGCACTCTGGGAGGCCGAGGCGGGCGGATTACTCAAGGTCAGGAGTTCAAATCCAGCCTGAGCAAGAGCGAGACCCCGTCTCTACTATAAAATAGAAAGAAATTAATTGGCCAACTAAAAATATATAGAAAAAACTAGCCGGGCATGGTTGTACATGCCTGTAGTCCCAGCTACTCGGGAGGCTGAGGCAGAAGGATCGCCTGAGCCCAGAAGCTGACGCCACGGCACTCACTCTAGCCCGGGCAACAGAGTGAGACTCTGTCTCAAAAAAAAAGTATGAAATAATGAGAAACCTTATTGAGAAACATAAAACCCTTTTGAGAATGTACATTTATATAGTGCTTAAGTTATATGTAGTACTTTATGGCTCCTTTTAATTCCCACAATCCCATGAGGAGCAAATGATCAATTCACTATAGACATGAGGAAACAGAGCAGGCTTATGGAACTAAGTTTCAGAGCAAAGACTTGAACTTAGACCTACTGGGTCTTCTGCAATACCTCAGCATTGTAAGGCCCTGCGAGCTAAATGGACTTGCCTCTGAGCCCAAATGGCCTCCAAACTAAAGTGCCCAGTGATGCCACTGCCTCCTTTCAGCCCCTGGAACATACTGCCCTGATTCTGCCTCTCCTGGCCTGTACTTCTCCTAAATCCCTCTCTTGTCCCACAGTGATACTCTTCATCCCTGGTGACCAGGCTAAACCCAGGTCTGTGGCTCATCCCAACCTACCCTTGACCCAAACTCTGTCTAGGCATTCCCAGTGACCCCCTCACCGGCCAGTTGTAGTCAGCACGATGATGGCAGCAGCACAGCACTTGAAGGCAGCCTCCACAGCGCCGATGGCAGTGACCTCAGTGGGATCACGGCTCAGTGGTGCTGCCCGACGTAGCTCCTCAAACAGCTGCCGGTGGTACACTGCGGCCTCTGCCTCCCGGGCAATCTGCAGGTGCCAGAATGTCAGGCTGGGCAGGGGCACTGGGGGCTGGAAGAGATTTGGTTCCCTGGCCCATTTGCCTTTCATTCTGAGCTCCTACCGCATGCTGCATCTTTACAGCTTCCACGGGGAAATTGCCCTTGGCGGTCTCCCCTGACAGCATGATGCAGTCTGCCCCATCCAGCACAGCGTTGGCCACATCACTCGTCTCTGCCCTCGTTGGCCGGGGCTTCGTGATCATGCTTTCCAGCATCTGGAGGGACACCATAGGCATCAGAGCTGTAGGAGTCACACTCTGCCCAAACAACTTCTCTGACACCCACACTGTCAGAGTGCCTTGAAAACCAGGTAACAATCACAAGCTGTGTGATCTTGGCAGCCCAATGTTCTCATCTGAAAATAGGGGTCACAGCATCTCTACCTAACTTGGTTGCTTGAGGATTAAACACTGGACAGAATAATGTGTTATAGACCTAAGGTGTAGGTATGAACCCTCAGGTGTCCCTAAAACCCACAGAGTGCCCCAGCCCTAAGGGCTCACTCCAGACCTGTGTGGCACAGACAACAGGCTTGCCCGCCAAGTTGCAGCGCCCGATCATCATCTTCTGAGCCAGGAAAACCTTCTCTGCTGGGATCTCAATGCCCAGGTCTCCGCGTGCCACCATGATGCCGTCGCTCACCTCCAGGATTTCATCAAACCTGGGCGGAGGCGGGAGTTGGGGCTGTGGCAGAGCCAGGAGATTCCAGGGAGAGGCAGACAAGAGAAGAAAGGGGAATGGTTATAGGCCCCAATGGGAACAAAGACCAGCCTCACTTCTTCACGCCTTCATGGTTCTCGATTTTGCTGACGATCTTGATACTCTGTCCTTCCGGCCCCAGAGCAGCTCTGACAGCAGTCACGTCGCTGGCTTTCCGCACAAAGGAGGCAAAGACGATGTCCACGCCATGCTCCACTCCGAAGCGCAGGTCCCGGGCATCTTGTTCTGACAACCCTGGTAGATCCACTTCAGCACCCGGCAAGTTCACGCCCTTCCGGTTGCCCAGGACGCCGCCGTTCTCCACTTGGGTCACCAGACCCTCTGGGCCTGCGGACATGGGAAGAGCCAGCTTCGGTCGGGGGTGAGGCCTAGGACATAGTCATGGCAGAGAGAACACCGGGCTTGGAGACCCGAGAGAGATCAGGAGCCATGTCCTGTCCAACTCGTCTCTCTGCCCTTGTTCTGCGCCCGGCACCGAATAGGCACCGGATGAACGTACGCGGGAGGAACGACGAACCTACGTTAGTCCTAACCCATTCCCAACCCGGGCGGGCGCGCATCTGGATGCTGGGGACTCCGGGACGGGTGGGGAAGGGCGCGCGGCGAAGGGAAGTTGTGGCGGGTCTGAGGGCTACCCGGGAGCCAAAGGGGAAAGGGTGCGCCCAGCGTTTGGACGTGGCCCCGACGGGAGGCGAGTCCGCACCGATTTTCTGGACCACTAGACAGATGAGCCCGTCGTCAATGTAGATGTGGCCCCCCACTGACACGACCCGGACGATATTGGGGTAGTCGACCCACACGGTGTTCGCGTCCCCCCGCGTCCGGAAGGCCGGGTCCACAGTCACCAACACCTGGGAACCCTTCACGAGCTCCACCTCCGACTCTGGGCCCTGGGGGCGGAGGCAGAGGAGACCTGAGTTTTGCCCCTCGGGGTCCGGGACCCGCCCCTCTCCGTGCCCCGCCTCCTGGGACCCGCCCAGTAGCCTCCGTGCTCTCCCTCCCCTCCCCCGCTCCGGACGTGCGGGGCCCAGCCCAGCCTCTCACCCCTTGCAGGATCCCAGTGCGTATCTCCGGTCCCTTGGTGTCCAGGGCGATAGCCACGGGCCGGTAGGTGAGCGGGGAAGTGGCAAAGCTCTCCACCGCCTCCCGGATGTTGGCGATGGACTCAGCGTGATACTGGAGGAGGGAGCCGAGCGGGGGTTTCAGGGGAAGGTAGCCAGGACCCCGGGGCATCCTGCGGCCCCACCCTCCTCCGCGCGGCCAGCCCCGCACCTCGTGAGAGCCGTGGGAGAAGTTGAGTCGCGCAATGTTCATCCCGGCCTTGATCATCTCCTTGAGGCGCTCCACGGAGCGAGAAGCTGGCCCTGGAACCAGAGATCCGGCTCCAACAACCCATCAGCACTCTCACAGACAGGAGTCTTGTTACCCCGCCTTGATTGCCTGACACAGCTCCTGCTCACAGGTCACAGATTTCGTGTCCCTCTCCAGCCAACATCTGTCCCCTTGGGGAGACAGCACTGGGGGCGTCTTGGAGGGGGCCTCCTCAGCCAGGCCTCAGGTAACTGTGTTGGCAAGTGATGTAAGTGCTGCATGTGGGGGTAACCCAGGTGAGGGCATTTGGGGTGCGGGGGTTTTAGAGCTGACAGGCCTCATTGACTGAGGAAAGCCGAGTCCTATCCTACTCCTTGATAGGGCAGCTGCTAGCTCACAGCAGGTTTCCTAACCTCTCCAGAGCCTTGTGCACTGGTCCTTTTCACCTGCTCAGGGACACAGATTGTTAGCCATTCTCTGGTCCTCCATGTCACCAGTGTTTTCCTTCCTACTGGATTACTCCCATCAGCATGTAAACCTGCTGTTATTTCTTTCCTTATTCAAAAATATTCTTTTAATCCTAGTTTCCCCTCCAGCTACAGTCCTATTCTTTGCTCTCCTTTGCAGCAAAGCACATTTCAAGAATTATCTGTAGTTGCTGCCTCCAGTCCCCTTGCCTCTGTTCTCCCTTGAACCCACTCCAGCCAGGCATTGGCCCCCATCTCGCCACTGCATCTGTTCTTGTCAAGGTCGGCAAGAACTTCTGTGTTGTTGCTCAGTTCAATGCTCAATGCTCAGTCCCCACCTACCTTGCCCATCAGCAGCACTGGACACACATCCCTCCTCCACACACCTTCTCGCTTGGCCTCCAGTAACTCACCTTCTCCTGGCTGACTCCTACCTCCCTGGCTACTCCTCAGTCTCCTTTCCTTGCTCCTCTCCTTCACATGAGATGCCCTGTTCTCTTCTCTGTCATTTTACCTGCTCTCCTTTGGTGATTTCAACTAGTCTCATGGCTAGATATATCATCTATATGCAGAGAGCTCCCAAATTTACATCTCCAATCCAGACCTTTCTCCCGATCCCGGGATTGTGTCTCTGACTGCCTAATCTCCATCATGCTTGGATGTCTGAGAGGCAGGTCGAGCTCAACATGACCCAGCTGAACTTCTGATCTTCCCCCAACCTTCCACCATAGTCTTTCCTGCCCAGCTGATTATGCATCCTTCCAGTTCTTCATGCCCAAACCTTTGTCACCTTTGACTCCTTTCTTCTCCACACTCAGCCCCCACCCCATATCCAATCCATCTTCAAAATGTCAGCTCCACCTTCAAAATACAGCCAGAGTCTGACCACTTCTCACCACCTCACTGCCACCACCTGGTCTGAGCTAGTAATACTACAGCAGCAGCTTCTGTCCTTGCTCCGCCCCAATCCATTTTCTTTTCTTTTCTTTTTTCTTTTCTTTTCTTTTTTTTTTTTTTTGAGACAGAGCCTCACTCTGTTGCCCAGGCTAGAGTGCCGTGGCGTCAGCCTAGCTCACAGCAACCTCAAACTCCTGGGCTCAAGCGATCCTCCTGCCTCAGCCTCATTACAGGCATGAGCCACCACACCTGGCCCCAATCTATTTTCAATATAGCAGCCAGGAGGGTTCTGTTAAGACACAGGTAAGATTTTGTCATTCCCTGCTCAAAACTCTATGGTACTTTCCCATTTCACTTGGAGGAAAACTCAACTCATATTTTTAAAATGGTCTACTAAGCCCCATCTGATCTTCTTCTATCCCATAATCTCTTCATGTCTGTTACTCTTTCCCCTGGATGGTTTCTAGCTATTCTGACCTCCTTGACTTAAGGCCTTTGCACTAACTATTTCTTCTCCCTGGAACTCTCTTCTCCTAGATATCTGCATGGCTAATTCTCTCATCCCCTTCAAGTCTTTGCTCAGGTCTCATTTTCTCAATAACAGCTACCCTGGCTGGGTGCAGTAACTCACACCTGTAATCCTAGCACTCTGGGAGGCCAAGGCAGGAGGATTGCTTGAGCTCAGGAGTTCAAGACCAGCCTGAGCAAGAG
>CAUYRT010001779.1:0-34810 GCA_963574885.1 Lepilemur ruficaudatus
GCCAGAAGGGACTGGGTGCCTATCCTCAATCTTCTAAAACAGAATAAAGCCCAACCTAGAATTCTTTATCCAGCAAAATTAAGTTTCATCTATGAGGGTGAAATAAAGTCCTTCTCAGACAAGCATTCTCTGTTGGAATTCACAAAGACCAGACCAGCCTTATAGGAAATTCTTAGACTGGTCTTTCACACCGAACAAGGCAATAGATACTCTCCAAAGTAAAACCTTCAAAGAGTTAAAGGCTAGAACTTGAACTGCAGGATGGCGCAAGGAGTTAAACAAAGCAATTGGACTTTACCCAACAATATGAATGGAAATCTTCCTCAAATTTAAATCCTTTCAATTAATGTTAATGGCTTAAACTGCCCCTTGAACAGAAATATACTGGCAGAGTGGATAAAAATACAGAAGCCTAGTATCTGCTGTATACAGGAAACACATCTAACCCACAAAGATGCTTTCTGGCTGAAGGTCAAGGGATGAAAACTATCATCCAGGCAAACGGAAGTCAAAAGAATGCAGATATAGCTATACTATTTGCAGACAACATAAACTGTAAAATAACAAAAGTAAAAAAGGACAAAGAAGGCCACTTTATAATGCTGAAAGGGAAGATACAATAAGAAGACCTAACTATTCTTAATATTTATGCACCCAACACAGGAGCACCTGACTGCATAACGCAAACCTTGTCAGATCTTATTAACATGTTAAACAATACTGCCATAGTAGTAGGGGACTTCAACACTCCACTGAATGATCTGGACAGATCCTCCAAACAGAAAATGAGCAAAGAAGTAATGGACTTAAACAGAGCTCTTGAACAAAAAGATCTAACAGACCTCTACAGAACATTCCACCCAAATAAAGCTGAATTTAATTCTACTTAGCAGCCCATGGAACCTTTTCCAAAATTGACCACATACTAGCCCGCAAATCAGATCTCAACAAATTCAAAAAAATAGAAATTATACCTGGTTTCTTCTCAGACCACAGAGGTGTAAAATTAGAGTTCAATTCCTGTAGAAACTCTCACCACTTCACAAAGTCATGGAAACTAAACAATTTATTACTGAAAAACTCTTGGGTCAAGGAGGAAATTCAGAGGGAAATCAAGAGTTTCTTTGAACTAAATGATAAAGGAGACACAAGTTACCAAAACCTGTGGGATACAGCAAAAGCATACCTACGAGGAAAACTAATAGCTATAAACACTCACATCTGAAAGACAGAAAGCTTAGATATTGACATCCTAATGAATAAACTCAAGGAATTGGAAGAGGAAGAGCTAACTAATCCCAATCCTAATAGAAGAAAAGAAATAACAAAGATAAAAGCAGACCTAATGAAATTGAGAACAAAAGAATAATAGAGAAGATCAACAAAACCAGAAGCTGGTTTTTAGAAAAGATAAAGAAAATTGATACCCCTCTGGCTAGACTGACAAGAACTCTAAGGGAAAGGACTCTAATAAACTCAATTAGAAATGAAAAAGGGGAGGTGACAACAGACACCACATAAATACAAAACATTATCTTTGATTACTATAAAAAACTGTATGCTCAAAAACTACATAATGAGGAGGAAATGGACAGATTCCTGGAAACATACAACCTTCCTCAGTTGACTGAAGGTAAAAGAATTTCTAAACAGACCAAGCACAAGCTCAGAAATTGGAGCAGTAATTAAGAACCTCCCAAAATGCAAAAGTCCGGGACCTGATGGCTTCACGTCAGAGTTTTACCAAACAAACAAAGAAGAACTCAAATCAATTCTTCAGAGATTATTTCACAACATTGAGAAAAATGGAACCCTTCTGAATTCATTCTATGAAACGAACATCTAATTCCAAAACCACAAAGGGTCCCAACAAAAAAAGAAAATTACACACCAATATCCCTCATCAATATAGATGCAAAAATCCTCAACAAAATTTTAGCAAATAGAATCCAACGGCACATCAAAAAATTAATTCATCATGATCAGGTGAGCTTTATTCCAGGAATGCAAGGCTGGTTCAACATTCGCAAATCGATCAATGCAATTTTTCTCATAAATAAAGCAAGAACAAAAACCATATGATTCTCTCAATAGATGCAGAAAAAGCATTTGACAAAGTCCAACACACCTTTATGATAAAGACTCCTAACAAAATAGGCATAGGTGGCTCATACCTTAAACTGATCAAAGCCATCTATGACAAACCTTTGGCCAACATCATACTAAATGGGGAAAAACTGAAATCATTCCCACTTCGAACGGGAACTAGACAAGGATGCCCACTTTCCCCTCTTCTATTCAACATAGTGCTCAAAGTCCTAGCAACAGAAATAAGGCAAGAGGGTGGTATTAAAGGTATGAAAGAGGGTGCAGATGAGATCAAGCTCTCACTCTTTGCTGATGATAAGATTTTATATCTGGAAAACCCCATGGTTTCTTCCAAGAGACTCCTAGATTTGATAAATGAATTTGGTATGGTCTCAGTTTATAAAATCAACATGCACAAATCAGAGGCATTCATATATGCCAAAATATAGTCAAGCTGAAACTCAAATCAAAAAGGCAATACCTTTTACTATAGCCTCCAAAAAAATTTAAATATCTAGGAGTAAATTTAACAAATGATACGAAAGACTTATACAAGGAGAATTACAAAACACTAAAAAAGGAAATGTAGAAGATGGAAAAAGATGGAAAAATCTACCTTGTTCATGGATTGGTAGAATCAATATTGTTAAAATGTCAATTTTACCTAAAGTGATCTACAGAGTAAATGCAATCCCCATCAAAGTACCATCTTCATTCCTTACAGACCTAGAAAAAATAATTCTTCACTTTGTATGGAACCAGAAAATATCCCGTATAGCCAAAGAAATCTTAAGGAAAAAGAACAAACTGGGAGGCATCAGTCTTCCAGACTTCAAGTTGTAATACAAACCAATAATAATCAAATCAGCTTTTTATTGGCACAAGAACAGAAGCATTGATCTTTGGAACAGGACTGAGAATCCAGAGATGAATCCATCTGCATATGGTAACCTAATCTTTGATACACCAGACAAAAATATACGTTGGGGAAAAGAATCTCTTTTCAATAAATGGTGCTGGGAATACTGGATAGCTACGTGCAGAAAAATGAAACTGGATCTCTACCTCTCACCTCTCACAAAAATACACTCAAGATGGTTAACAGACCTAAACCTAAGGCATGAAACCTTAAGAATCCTAGAAGAGGATGTTGGGAAGACGCTCTCAGACATCAATCTAGGCAAAGAATTCTTGAACAAGACCCTAAAAGTGCTTAATGCAGCAACAAAAATAAACAAATGGGATCTGATCAAATTAAAAAGCTTCTGCACATCCAAAGAAACTATCACTAGAGCAAATAGACAACCTACAGAATGGGAGAAAATATTTGCTCTCTACACCTCCAACAAAGGTCTGATAACAAGAATCTACCTAGAACTCAAAAGAATTTACAAGAAAAAAATCAAACAACCCCATTTATAAATGGGCAAAGGAGATGAACAGAAACTTTTCCAAAGAAGACAGAATAATGGCCAGCAAACACATTAAAAAATGTTCATCATCTCTAATTATTAGAGAAATGCAAATCAAAACCACAATGAGATATCACCTAACCCCAGTGAGATTGGCCTCTTTCAAAATATCCCAAAACAACAAATGCTGGCGAGGATGTGGAGAAACAGGAACACTCTTACACTGCTGGTGGGACTGCATATTAGTGCAACTTCTGTGGAAAAGAATTTGGAGATTTCTCAAAGAGCTAAAAATAGAATTACCATTTGATCCAGCAATAGCATTATTGGGCATCTACTCAAAAGAGCATAAGATATTCTATGATAAAGACATCTGCACCCGAATGTTTATGGCAGCACAGTTCACTATTGCTAGGTCGTGGAAACAACCCAGGTGCCCGTCAATTCATGAATGGATTATCAAAATTTGGTATCTGTTTACAATTGGATATTACTCAATTTTAAGAAACGACAGTGAGTTAACACCGCTTATATTATCCTGGATTAAGCTTAAGCCCATTATTCAAAGTGAGATGACACAAGACCCAAAGAATTGGCCCCACTTGTACTGGCCATCAAATTGGTATTGACTGATTGACACTGTGGTGCTTAAGTGGTGATGGTGTTCTTTGGGGATTTTGGTGGTTGGGGGTGAACCCACATCCAGGAGATGTGGTGAGCACTGTTAAGGGGAGGGGCATGCTTGACGTGTATTTGGGGATGGGTGTTAGGGGTCTCAATGGAGGGTGGGAAATCCTCTAAAACTGATTTATGTGAATAGCTGTACAACTTGGTAAATTTACTAATAACCATTTAATCGTACACTTAAAATGGAGTAAAGACATGACATGTAAATTACAATTAAAAAAGAACATAAAAATAAAAAATAAGGGAAAGAAAGTAAAAGAAAGATCTAACAGGTGATTTTAGCAAGATGGCAGATTAGAAGGTCCCAGGCCTCACTACCCCCACAGAAAGTTCAATCAGCAATTCCATAAGCAAGAATATCTTGGAAAAAAAATTAGAAATAAGCCTGTGTGGTCCAAGGAATGAAATATAACTGCTTGGAAGGAGTAAGAGACACAGCCTCACTTTAACTGTGTTACCCCTCCCTCTCCACCAAGTTGGCACAGAGCCACATGGAAAGGATTTTCCAGGGATCATGGTTTCTACAGAGGGAACAAAGAACCAGATGTGGACATCCAATTTCCCTAGCATTCTAAGATGGCTCCCAGGAAGCCCACTTCTGTCTCACCTAAAACTGAACACAGGGGAAAGAGCAGAGCTAAAACACTTGGGGTCAGGTAGAAACAAAGTAATGAAGAGGAGCCAGTATACAAATCCACAGCAACAGCACACAAATCTTTGTAGTAGTTCTGCATACCTGCTAGTGGTCGCACCCAATCAGAGCTACCGGTATAGCCCAACCACAAAGCTTAGCTGGTTGCCCTCAGAAGTGGAGGTTCTACCTGGCTTGAATCCCAAGATGGCCAATCTCCAGGACCAGTCATAGTCCCTACTCATGGGAGGGATGAACACTGTAGCTAACTACAGCAAAGAGCAAAACCACAAAGCCCACTCACAGACCCCGCCTAGGGTCCCTGGTCACTTCAGTGAAATTCAGAAAAGAGTAGCAGTTGGTTGTGCCGTACCTGGGAGTTTACCAGCACTCCTCATAACATAAAAGCCCACTTCCAGACCCCATTCAGGGAAGGAGACAATTGACACACTGAATCAGGTGAAAGAACAAGAGATAGTTGCACTAGACCTGGGAGTCTGATAAGGCTCAGTCCAGCCCCAAAGCCCACCCCAAAGTCCCACCCAGGCATGGAAGCAGGTCTCAGCTATGAATGTATACTGAACACAGAAGCTGATCCCATCCATCCCAATCAGCAACTCCACTTAATCTCAGGGCCCATACTGAAAAAGCAGTACCACCTAGCCAGGGAATATACCTTTTGGCCTAATCTGATTGTAAGGGATTTCAGGGCCTACCCAGCAGGTCAGTCTGATTGCAGAGCTCAGCCAGTGGTTTCACCAGAGCCCAGGAAACAGCCCCACCCAAACTCAGAGCAAAGGAAAGAGCCATCTAGGAGCCCAAAAGTAAGCTCCGCCTGCCCAGGATCATTACCAGCTGATCCACCCAGAAAAACAGGTTAGACTAAATAGAGAAGTCCTATTCCTGTGAAAGAACATCTATAAAAGCCAAAAAAGGAGGCCGTCTCCTAAAATGCATAGACATCAATGTAAATAAATATACGACACAAGGGTAGTAACCAAAATAGTACTGGCGTAAAAACAAGAACATAAAACAGAGAGAGAATAGAGAATCCAGAAATTAATTCCGTTATCTCTTGCCAATTGATTTTTGACAGAGGTGCCAAGAATACTGATTGGAGAAAGAACAGTCTCTGCAATAACTGGTGCTGGGAAAACTGATATCCCTAGGCAGAAGAATGAAACTAGCCTCTCATCTCTCACCCTATACAAAAATCAACTCAAAATGGATCAAAGACCTAAATGTAAGATCCAAAACAATAAAACTACTGCAAGAAAACATAGGTGAAATGCTTCAGGACATTGGTCTGGAAAAGATTTTATGAAGAAGGCCTCAAAAGCACATGTTGGAAACAAAGACAAAAATAAACAAATGGGATTATATCAACCTAAAAAGTTTCTTCACAGCAAAGGAAATAATCAAAAGAGTGGAAAACCAACAAACAGAATGAGAAAAAATATTTGCAAACCACTCATCCAACAGGGGATTAATATCCAGAATGTACAAGGAACTCAAACATCTCAACAGCAAAAAAATTTAAAAATCTAATTTAAAAATGGGCAAATGATCTGAGTAGAAATTTCTCAAAAGATGACATATAAATGGCCAACAAATATCTGAAAAATGCTCAACATCACTAATCATCAGGGAAATGAAAATCAAAACCACAGTAAGGTATCATCTTGCCCCAGATAGGATAGGTATTACCAAAAATATAAAAAATAACAAGTGCTGATGAGGATGTAGACAAAAGTAAATTCTTATACACTGTTGATGGAAATGTAATCTAGCACAGCCACTATGAAGAACAGTATGGAGATTTCTCAAAAACCACAGATGAATTACTATATGATCTAGCAATCTAACTACTGGAAATTTATCTGAAGGAAAGAAAATCATAATGCCAAAGTGACATCTTCACCCTTATGTTTACTGCATCACTATTCACAATAGCCAAGGCATGAAATCAACCTATATATCTAACTATACATGAATAGATAAAGAAAATATTGCATGTATACACAATGCAGTACTATTTACAGTGATAAAAATAATGAAATCCTGTCATTATCAGCAACATAGGATATTGGAGGATATTAAGTGATATAAGTCAGGAACAGAAAGTTAAACACTGCATGTTCTCACTCATGTGGAAGTTAAAAAAAAGTTGACCTCATAGAAATAAACAGTAAGACAGAGGATACTAGAGGCTAGAAAGGGTAGGGAGGATAGGAAAAGATTTGTTAAAGGATTCAAACTTATAGCTAGATAGGAGAAATATTTAATAAGTTATACTGTTCTATACCATTATAGGATAATTATATTTAATAATATGCAGCTTCCATAGCTAGAAGGGGTATATTGAACATTTCCAACACAAAGAAATGATAAATGTCTGAGATGATGGATGTGCTAATTACCCCGATTTGATCACTACACAGTATCTATATCAAACCATCACTATGAATCTCATGAATATGTACAATTATTGTCAATTAAAAAATAGCAATCATATTGCTATTAACAAATTATAGCAATCATATATAATCAAAATTATATTAATTAAAATTAATTAATTAATGTGATTAATTATATTAATCAAAATTAACAAAAATAGCAATCATATTCTATCAGTTGATTAAATTCACTAACGGATGGACATTGTTGTGCAAATCTTGTTATAGCTTCCATGGCTTTCCTAGGGGGCACATGATAGAGGATTCTGATGGAGTCATGAAGGACACATATGTACTTGGTTTGCAACAAAACCAGGAGTCACAGCTCCTCACTTAGCCAGATAACTGGCAAATGCATTTACTTTTGCCTCTTTAGTATTTTTAGTGCAGTGGGCTAGTACCTTAATATTAGCCTTTTCCTTAGACTATTGAGTGGAATTTGCTAATTCATTAACTAGAGCACAATCTTTTATCTAGTAGCTTGAAGAAACAAAAAGCACCATTTTTAATGTGGTGTCCAGATGAATTTAAGAAAATTCTGTTTCCAAAGCATTCCAAAATCACGGACAACACTATAGGCACATCTGTGGACTATATGTCTATTTATAGTGTGTCTTCTGGCCAGAGTGCAGGCCCTAATTATTGCATATAATTCAGCTTGCTGAGGACTCATGTGAAGGAAGAGTGCTGCTCTAAACTTAATTTTCATCTGAGGCTATAACATACCTACTTTGAAAATCTCCCTCTTTGTTTTGAAGTCAGAGACCACTTGCATACCACTCAAAATCAGCATTTTTAAGAGGCAATTTTTTTAAATCAAGTCTCAGTATAATTATGAGATCAGTTCAGGCTATATAGCCATGTTCTAAGGGGTCATATAACTCAGATGGCAAAAAGCCAGCAGGATTAGGATAGGTGGTTTTAAAGACTTTCATATTAGATGAGGAGAGAAGAATAAGCTCACATTGCATGAGGAAGCTTGTAGATAGATGTTGAGGATGGCAGGAATTTAAAAGTCTCAATGGTATATGGACCATTGGCCTTTAAAGGTTTAAAGATTCATCCAGAACTATCTCTGATACTACAATGACCATAAGACAAGGGCAGAGACTGCTTAGACAGGGAGGAAGGCCTTTAACAACTGGGTGAAGTTTCAGACTGAAATAGCCTCTGGCTCTTGCCATGTTTCTGGGTTAGAATACTCCATGCACATACCTTCTTTTCATATTCATATATGTTAAATTCTAAATCACAGAATGTTATAAAGTAAGAGAAGACCACAGTGGTTTATAAAAGCTTCCTCTATTTCTGGTGTTCATTTTATTTTATCAAGACTTCCCTTCAATGTCTTATAAAGGGATTTAGCTAATACAGAAAACTCAAGTATCCATTGTTGGCAATATGCAACCGATCCTAAGAAACCCCACAACGCTCAAGGAGTTTTAGGTTTTGGGAACTGCTTGATCCTTTTATTCTCTTTTTCTCTAATTGCTTTGTTTTACCAGAGATTGCTTACCCTAAAAACTTAAAATGAAGGTAGTTTTATTGCAGTTTTTCCTTATTCTATGTCCATTTTCAGCTGGAAAAATTATTATTATATGGGTATCTTCATAGGACCTGTCAACATAAGGAGAACACACTGAAAGGTCACATGCATATTATAGCAAAGAACACTTACGTTTAAAGACATATCTCTAAGATCTTTAGTAAGGATCTGAGAAAGGTATGCTGGAATTTCAATACAGCCCTGAAGCATTATAGTCCATATACCTTGCTAATTTTTCCTTGTTAAAGCAAACAAAAATTGACTCTCTGTATGTAGTGGTATGCCAAAGAAAGCACTACACAGATCCACAACAGAAAAGAAAGTGTTATCTGAAGCAATAAAAGACAAGAAGTTTTGGGAATTTGGTACAACAAGGTGATGGGAATTACTACAGTACTGATGGCTCTAACACCCTGGACAACATGCTTCCTCTACATACAGGGTTTTTAACTGGAAGAACGGGCGTGCTACGGGGACTAGAATAGGTTCTGATGAATCATCTTTTTAAATATGCTTCATTGATAAGTATTATACCCTCTATGGCCTATTGTGAAAGAGAATATTGAAAAACAGAGGGTAAAGGCTTCTTAGGATCTAACTAGGCTAATAGGCTCAGCTTATTTAATCAAATCAATGTCCGTATAACCCACTTCCCAGAGGGCATTTGGAACTTAAATCCAGTGTAACAGTAGCTAACTTAAACAGATGTATAGTGATCATGTTTGCAAAAGCTCTGGCTTCTCTGGTAAGACTGCAAACATGTCCTATCATGAGGGGAAAATACATAAGGAGAAGCAGAGCTGAGCAGAACTGAGTGATTGCAGGAGAGGAAAGCAGTACTCACCGTGCTGGATGGCCCGTCTAAGTGTCCCCTTTGGAGAAAAGAGTACAGCAGCTTGTATTTACCTCAGAAGATTCCTATCTCTCAGGTGGGCTGGTGCACTAGGTACTAGTAAAATGGAAAGATAAAGACATAAATTTTGTAATTGAATAGGCAAAAGAATAGACAAAGGAGATTTACTACTGGTACTTAGACCCCCACCGTGGGAAAAATTATTATACGCTAAGACAGCGGGCAATTAATTGTGATGGAGTTTAAGACTGAAAGGGTTGCTCCAGTGTCAACAAACACTAAAACATGTCATTATTTATTAGTAGTGACACTTCTTCAAAGCTCCAGAGTATTATAGAAAAAGCTCACTGTTTTTCCTTGCAGCCTCATCTTTCAGAATCTTCTTGGCTTTAAATGGGGAAGCTGAGGGTCTGGAAAGAGTTTTAGATACTAATTTGGTTTTTAACTTTTTGCAATCTTTAACCTAATATCCAGGCTTTTTGCAATAGTTACAGATCCCTTTAGAAGAATTTTGACAGTCTATATCACCGGTTAATTGTTAAAGCTATAAATTCGTTATTGATTTAGCTTTGAATGGCTGGGTCCTACTAAAAGTTTGAGATAATTGACCGGGTGTCGTGGCTCATGCCTGTAATCCTAGCACTGTGGGAGGCCAAGGCAGGAGGATTGCTTGAGCTCACGAGTTCCAGACCAGCCTGAACAAGAGTAAGACCTTGTCTCTACTAAAAATAGAAAGAAATCAGCTGGACAACTAAAAATATATATAAAAAATTAGCCGGGCATGGTGGCTCATGCCTGTAGTCCCAGCTACTCAGGAGGCTGAGGCAGAAGTATCGCTTGAGCCCAGGAGTTTGAGATTGCTGTGAGCTAGGCTGACGCCACTGTACTCTAGCCCAGGCAACAGAGTGAGACTCTGTCTCAAAAAAAAAAATTGAGATAATTGATTAGCCAATTTTACTAAGACTGTGGTATTTATGATTTCCCAATTTAATTGTGCTCTCCTAACTAATATGACCAAATCTTCATCAAGACCACTGACAAACATGGAGTTTAGAGCTTTTTTACTGCCATCAACCTGTTCTTTTGGGAAACCAGAATGTCTTTTAAATGTCTTTTAAACCTCTAGTGTGTTATAATAAACATGAACTGGTTTGCCTTCTCCCTGAGTGCAAGCCTCAATATTATTCCAATCCGCTGGCTTTTGGAAAGCTGTGGAGATAGCCTTAATTAATTTGTCACCAAGTCTTTGGCCTTGTATATGCTTTGGGGCCAGATTCTGATTTAAATCATCAGAAGAATTTTCTCATCCTGCTATTCTTGCCCAAGGGCTTGCTTGTCCCAGATCCTCCAGCAAATGTATTAGTCGATATCAATCAAAAACTCCAGGGACAAAACTTGGGCAGACTCTCATGAATTTCTCTTCAAATTTCAGTCACCTTGGGAAATTCTTTGCTATGGCAAACAACTCAGAATGGGACCAGGGAGTGTAAGATGCCACCAGTAAGTCTCTTTCATTATTCAGGTGGTATGAGAAGTTGTATGTAGAAATTGGTAGGGGGTAGGAAAGCCCTTCATGGAAGTTGTCAGTTTAGAGGTTTGCAGAACAAGTTTATTCAGTTGTTTTGGGTGGTTGTAGAGCATAAGGAATAGGAATTTCAGAGTTTGCAAACAGGAGTTCTGCAAGTGAGGTATATGAGGAGAAGGTTGAGGATGGACATTTTCCTTAAGATTTTCATTTGTAATCTTAATTTTCCTTTACTAATTCAGAAACAGTGTCTTGGAGAGATGCTATTTTAGATTCATGGTTCTTTTTTGTAGCTTCTAAATACCAATTAAGGTATGCTTCCCACTCACTCTGTAAGATATAACCCTATTTATTTTCAAGGTGTCATCTTTAAAAAAGTAAGCCTGTGGGGCCCAGTGTGGTGGCTCACACCTGTAATCCCAACACTTTGAGAAGCCAAGGTGGAAGGATCGTTTGAGCCCACAAGTTCAAGACCAGCCTGGGCAACATAGTAAGATCCTGTCTCTACAAAAGTTGAAAAATTAGCTGAGCATTGTGGCACATGCCTATAGTCCCAGCCACTCAGGAGACCGAGGCAGGAGGATCACTTGAGCCCAGAAGTTGGAGACTGCAGTGAGCTGAGATTATGACATTGCACTCCAGCCTGGGTGATAGTGTGAGACCCCATCTCTTATAATAAAAAGCTTGGGAAGGTCAAATTAGCCCCAAAGGGCCATTGTAATTCCAAACTATTGTTATTCAAATTTTTCAATTCACACAAAGCACAAAAGGAAGGTCTAGTAATATACATGTAACCAGCTGGAGTACTGAGGGAAGGGTAGAGGCTTTTAATTTGCTTAGAAACAGAGGTTCCCATTCTTCTCTTATCTGAACTTTAAATGGGAGCATGCAAAAATACAGACAGGAGTGGTACCAGTAAATACTGAACAAAGGCAAAACTCTTAGTCAACATGGGAGTTCTTCAGCAAGCAAGAAGACTTATGGCTCCAGCTTCTCAGTGAGTGCCAAGACCCAAACCACAATGGGGTTTAAATGGGTACCTCACAGATGATGAAGAGAACCAGGACCATGGAGGACAAAGTCACTCTGCATCCTGGCTTCTGACATGAACTGTTAAGCCTAAAAAAAGAGGAATTTAGAGGTCAGAGGCAAATAAGTATTTACTCAGGAATGGGGGTTGCAACCAAGGTAGCAGTCAGAGACTGTACCAGTAAAGAGGGGTGGGGGGCTTATGTTTATAGGAATATATTTCTATTATGTAAGTTCTTTGTCAGATTATTTCATTGGTGGTTTAAACAAAGAAGTCTGTAATCATTAGTAGAAAGGTGCATTTGTGTCAGTCATTAAAAAAACCTGTGTGCACAGTGTTCATAAAGGTTAAGTAAGACCTGTTTTCCTTGTATGGTATGGTGTAGAGAGCATGGTTGTTTGTGAAGTAAATGTCTTTCACATTTCCTTTGTGGGTCTCAAAGTTCATCAGCAGTTCAATGTGGTGTCATAAGCCTAAGGTGGAGTCACTGATGTCAAGCCTAGAATGTTGCTTAGCTCACACCATCAACCACCCTTCTAGTCCAATGAATTTGTGAGGGTGTCTCGCAAAACCCAGGAAACACTTATATGCATTTAACAGTTTGTTACAAACGATTGTGCAAAGAATACATATAAACAACCTGATAGAAGAGATGCATAGGGCAAGGTAGGAGTGTGGTGCTTCCATGCCCTGTCTGGGCTTACTATCCTCCAGGAACTTCCATGTGTTCAGTAACCTGGAAAATTTCCAAAGCCCATCCTTTTTGGTTTTTATGGAGGCTTCATTACAAATGAATCAATGATTATATCATTAACCATGGGCGATCAATTCTACCTCAGCCCCTCTTGCTTCCTTGTGGTAGTGATCCAAGTCACATAGGGACAAAATGCTCTGAACATCTAATCACTTAGGTTTAGTCTCCTGGCAACCAGCCCCCATTATAAAGCTACCTGAGTCCCCAGCCATCAGTTATCTCATTACCATACAAAAAAATTTTATCACTTCTGAGATTCCAAAGGTTTTAGGAGCTTTGTGCCAGAAAACAGAACAAAGACCAAATAAATATTAAATCACATTATCACACTATATGTTCTAGCAATTCCACTTCTGAGTATATACCTAAAATAATTGAAAGAAGGGACTTGAAGAGATATTTGTAAATGCATTTTACTGGAACATAATACCCAATAGCCAAAAGGTGCAAGCAACTCAAGTACCCATCAATAAATAAATTAACCAAATATGTCATATACATGTAATATTATTTAGTCTTAAAAAGAAGAGAAATTCTGATGTATACTACAACATAGATGAATGTTGAGGACATTAAGCTAAGTGAAATAAGCCAAGCACAAAAAGGCAAATATTATATGATTCTACTTATATGAGGTAACTAGAATAGTCAAATTCATAGAGACAGGAAATAGAATGGTGGTTGCCAGTGGCTTGGTGGAGAGAGGGACAGAAAGTTGTAATTGCTGTAGACTTTCAGTTTTATAAGATGAAGAAAGCTTTGGAGACTGGTTTCACAATGTGAATCTACTTAACACTAGTAAACCCTAGACTTAAAAATGATTAAAATGAGAAATTTTATGTTACATATTTTTAACATGAATTAAAAATTTTAAAATAATTTTAAAAACCTGAAAATACAACATACATAATGGGAGAAAATATTTGCAAAATATGTATATGATACAATTGTATCATATACATATTTGTATGATACAATACAAATATGTATATGATACTGGTCTTGCAATCAGAATACATAAAACCTCTTATAACTCAATAACACAAATTCAAAACACCCAATTGAAAATGGACAAAGATCTGAATGTACATTTTTCCAAGGAAGATATACAAATGGACAAAAGCACATGAAAAGATACTGGACATTACTAGTCATCAGAGAAATGCAAATAAAAATCACAATGGGATAATATTCCACATCCACTAGAATCCTTAGAACCAAAAAAGTGAGATAATAATAAATGTTGGCAAGCATATGGAGAAATTAGAACCTCTACACACTGCTAGTAAGAATGTAAAATGATGCAGACTTAGGAACTAACGATGAAGCAGTTCCTCAAATGATGAAATACAGAGTCATCATGTGACTCAAGAATTTGACTTCTAAGTGAAGAATTTCACTCCAAAGAAACATGGAAACATATGTCCAAACAAAAAATTGCAAGGGAATGTTTATAGCAACATTATTCATAATAGCCAAAAGTTGGAGAAACCAAACATCCACCAATGGATGAATGGATTAAAAAAATGTGCTATATCCGTACAAGAAAATATTATTAATATTTGGCCATAAAAATTACCTACATCCATACCCTGTTTACTATGCTTCCTGTTATTGCACTTTGCTTCAGTGTGTTTTTAAGACATTGCATTTTTTTACAAATTGAAAGTTTGTGGTGTCAACCTAAAAGGAAAAAGCTAAGGCAAAAATTAGCATAAGTAGAGAGTTTATTTGCGCCAAGCTTGAGGGTTGGTTGGTTCCTGGTATTCACTGGAAATTAAGGTCACTAAAGGTTAAGAATTCTAATCAATATATGTAACAAAGCTTACTAAAACTAATAAGAGAAACAACTCTGTATACAAATATATAAGGAAGGTAAAATGTGCATTTGGTAAGGAAAAGCTATAAAGTATGAGGATGTTTTGTTTCATTAAGAGAAAAAGTGATTTTTGTCTTAAAATAGAATAGTATTTCCAAACTGAGAAAAGGAAAAGGAAAAGGAAAAGGTGATTGGATAAGAAAGTCATAGACGGTTTCTGTGAGATAAATCTTCTGAAAGCTGGCTAAAATTAGAAAGGAATTATTTATCATTTTTTCAATAAACGTAAGCAGTATCAAAAGCACACTAATACAAAACTAGAATTTGGCCCTCTCTGTTAAAACAAGGTTTTCTTGTAGTATCAGTTTGCTCATAATAGGAAATAGTGAATTTACCTTCTAGATAATTTGTATAGGAAACAAAGGTTCTGTGTTTTACTAAAATAGTCTCCTATGCTTCTTATTGTCCTTATTAGAATTCTGATCCCTAAGAAAACTGTGTCCTCTCAACTAAAAGAGTGAAGGTTTTCCTATTATTATGTAACTTACTGCATTTGCTTTTGGAGTCTTTAAAATTATCACTCTGGTTAAATGAAAGACTATTGTTCACAATGGTCTATGATCCTATGCTGATCAGGTGTTTTGAACCTTTAATATTTTTTGACAAACTTCCAAAATTAGTTTTAAATTGTCTCTTTTTTTAATCCTAAATTAACATTGAGATTTTCCACATGGACCCTTGGAACATCTCAATAGGATATCTCTCATTATAAAAAAAAAAAGATATTAAAATAATTCAGTTTAGTATATTAAATGATGTGGAAAGCATTGTCAAATAATATAGGTAATGCCAAACTTTCTTTGAGTTATATTTACATGGAAGTTATTAATATGAGTTCCAGAAACTGTATCAAATTCCTAAAAATCTGATCATACCATTGGATTAGGTAAGAATTTCCAGAACTCTAATAAAGAAACTGAATGATTTCATAAAACTGCTAACCTAATATCAAACAGAACAATAATAACTGAACACCAAGGAAATGCTTTGGCAGATTTTTGTGCTAACTCAGCCAGTACTGAAATGTTTAAGATATGCAGTTTTAGTGAACTCCATAAGAATGATCCAAGTCACATTACCTGTGATTACTTATTCAATAAACCGTGGTATGCACCTTAACTGGAAAAACAGGCATTTAAGAGGATATACATCCAATGCTAAGCATTAATTCATGGAGTGCCTGGATGGCCACCTGGTTCTTCCTGAATACTTAATGCTTCCATTATTTAAAGCTCTGAACTCTATGACTCAACATGGAGTAGATAAAATGATACATATCACGAAAAAATTAGTGGAGTGACTGTTCTAAAATTCCTAAAGTGGTTTGTCAAACCCATAATTCTGGCAAGACAATAAAAACCTCAAGTGATATATTCCCAGAACCTGCTGGATTGTTTCAACACTACAGATGGATTTCATTCAATTACCACTTTAAATGAATGTTTTCTAATTATATAGAAGCTTTCCCACGCAAAAAGGCTGATGTTATAATAGTACCTAAAATGTTAACAAATTTGTTCCCCTAATGGGGCATTACTGGAGAAATCTACAGCAATAGAGGTACTTGTTACACTGAACAAGTTTTAGAACAGTTTGAGATACTACAAACACAATGACATTAGGCAAAGCTAACTGAATTGACTGAATTGCCTGGCCAAAGTTATCACCATTGGCCTTGATGGCAATCAGATTTACCTGATATGATGACCTTCCTCTGGAGAGGGTATAGGGAAGCATCTGGAGCACTTACCATCATCTCCTTTGTCCCAGCTGATGACTTCATGGGAGGGCCGGAGCAGCTGCTACACCAGAGGAGATGGGGTACCCTATCTGCTTCAGGAGACCTTTCAGGACTTGTTCTCTATGGGATGCCAATGCTCAGTCATTCTGGGTGGACTGCCTCCCGGAGAGTGGGTTGGAGATTACCAGTATGCAATCCTTCCTTCACCTAGTCTTTCATTCTCCCCTTCCATTGCCCTACCTGCAGTGGCCAAGAGAGATAGTTTAGCCACTACCTGGAGGCATCCACAGGAAACAGAGCTTGGACCTTTCCTTTTTGGGCCATGCAGTGGATGGAGGGGTGTTTGGATTGTGAGCTCCCTACTCATTGGCCCTTCCTGGTGCTACATGCTCAGTGACTTCAGCACAAAGGGGCAAACCCCAAGGTAGAAGGACATTGATCCAACTTCAGCACCCTGTGGGTGACTTGGGACCAGCATTCTTCTCCCTGGCATGGTCAGAGTTTGATCTCCAGGGCCCAGGGGACAGACCTGCAGGCCAAATCCTGTACACCCATGTCTCTATTGCATTGCCCAGGAGGCACAGAAGGGATAAGTGTGAATTAGTCTACTGAGGTGTGTGTGCCTTCAGGCAAAGATCAGAGTGGGTCCTAGCTGCAGTGTGCTCGAGGGGCACCCTCCTCCCACAGGAGGGCCACACTTCCAGCTCAGGCTGTGATCCGGGGCAGGGAACCTCCTGACCCGCATCACAGTTGTGGGAGAGCTCAGCAGGCTTGAGGTCCTGTCTGCCAGCAGAGGCCCAGAAGAAAGCACAGAATGGGGAGGGTGGAAAGAATGTGGCCTGCTCCAGACTGTGGGACTCAGACAGCCCCACCTCCACAAGCAGACTTTCTGGTTGAGTGGGGTCACTTCAGCCCCTCACTGGCTGAAGTTCAGCTTTGCCCAGTGTGGGTAACAGACCTTTGACCACTGCTAAAAGCATTTGTGGAGTTAGGGAGAAGGCACACCCATCCCAGCCTCACCAAGCCACATTCCTCCAACTGCCCCTGCTGAAGTAGAGAATAAGGACACACCTGGAAGTCCCAGGGCCCTACCCAAGACTTGAGTAGATAGAGTGCTTCTCCAGAGGAACTAGAGCTTATTACAGGACCCAGAAACAACGGTTGCAGCTTGTTCCTTGGCCACCTAGTGCCAAGGAAGTCAATTTGCATGCCCTTTTACTGTATTTACTGACTCATGATACAGGGTGTGGTCAATTCTCACCTACAAGCACCACCTACTGGTTCAGAGACTAAACTGGATGTGTCAATACCTAAACAAAAATCCAAAGGTAAGAAGGAACAGCTGCTCCAGATGGGAAGGAATCAGCAAAAGAACTCCAGAAGTATGAAGAATGAAAGTGAAAGAACTCACCCAAAAGGGAACACCAGCTCTCTAGCAATGGACACCAGCCAAAATCAGAACACTAAAATGAAGAATTTCAAACATGGATTGTAAGAAAACTCAATGAAATGCAAGATAAAATGGATACCCAACAGAAAGAAACCACAAAAAAATTCCAGAAAATACATGAAAAATTCACTAAACAACTTTCTGCTGAAAGATTATTGGGTTAAGGAGGAAATTAAGAGGGAAAGAAAAAGGTTCTTTAAACTAAATGACAAAAGAGACACAAGTTATCAAAATCTGTGGGACACAGCTAAAGCAATCCTGAGAGGAAAATTTATATACATAATGCCTACATCCAAAAGAAAGAAAGATCACAAATCAACAATCTAATGAATCATCTCAAAGAACTGGAAAAGGATGAGCAAACCAATCCCAAACCGAGCAGAAGAAAAGAAATAACCAAGATCACAGCACAACAAAATGAAATTGATAACAGAAAAACTATACAGAATATTAATAAAACAAAATGTTGGTTCTTTCAAAAAATAAACAAAATGGACACGCCTCTTGCTAAATTAACCAGAAGCAGAAAAGAAAGGAGTCTAATAAGTTCAATCAGGAATGAGAAAGGAGAAATTACAACTGATACCACAGAAATACAAAACATCATCTATGTATACTATAAAAATCTCTGTGCACATTAACTTGAAAACATGGAGGAAATTGGCAAATTCTTAGAAATGCACAACCTCCTTAAGATCAATCAGGAAGAAATAGAATTCCTGAACAGACCAATGTCAATACTGAAATTGAAGCAGCAATAAAACACCTTACTAAGAAAGGTCATGAACCACATAGGTATACACCTGAATTTTACCAGATCTACAAAAAAAGACTGGTGCCTATCCTGCAGAAGTTATTGCACAACATCAAGAAGGAAAGAATCCTAGCCAACATGTTTTATGAAGCTAACACCACCCTGATACCAAAACAAGGAAAGTACCCAACAAAAAAAGAAAACCACACACAAATATCCCTTATGAATATAGATGCAAAAATTGTCAATAAAATCTAGCAAACCAAATTCAGGTGCTTATAAAAAAAATAATCCATCACAACCAAGTGGGCTTCATCCCAGAGATGCAGCAATGGTTCAGCATATGCAAATCTATAAATGTAATTTACCACAAAAATGGAGGTAAAAACAAAGACCATATAATCCTTTCAACAGACACAGAAAAAGCATTCAACAAAATTCAGCACCCCTTTATGATAAGAACGCTTAACACAATAGGCATAGATGGGACTTACCCCAAAACTATAAAGGCCACACATGACAAACCCACAGACAAAATCATACTGAATGGGGAAAAACTGAAAACATTCCCCTGTAGAACCAAAACCAGACAAGGTTCCCTCTAGGAAGTTCTAGCCAGAGCAATTAGACAAAAGAAGGCAACCAAGGACATCCAAATGGAGGTAGAAGAGGACAAATTATCACTCTTTGCTGACAATATGATCTTATATCTAGAAAACTCCAAAGATTCTGCCATGAGACTATTGGAATTGATACACAAATTCAGCAAAGTCTCAGGTTACAAAATCAGTGTACAGAAATCAGTAACACTCATATACACCAACAACAGTCAAACTGAGAACCAACTCAAAGACTCAATACCCTTCACAATAGCAACAAAGAAAATAAAGTACCTAGGAATGTATTTAACTAAGGAGGTGAAAGACTTCTGCAGGGAGAATTATAAAACACTGAGAAAGGAAGTAGCAGAGGACATAAAGTGGTGGAAAACCATACCATGCTCATGGATCCACAGAATCAACATTGGTCAAATGTCTAAACTACCCAAAGTGACCTACAGATTCAATGCAATCCCTATTAAAATACCAACATCATTTTTTGCAGATGTAGAAAAAATAATTCTATGTTTCATATGGAACCAGAGAAGACCCCGTATAGCAAAAGCAATCTTAAGCAAAAGGAACAAACTGGGAGGCATTAATTTTCCAGACTTAAAGCTATTGTACAAGGCTATAGCAACGAAAACAGCATGGAATTGGCACAAGAACAGAGACATAGACCAATGAACAGGACTGAGAACTCAGATATTAAATCATCCTCATATAGCCATCTGATCTTTGACAAAGTTGAGAAAAACATACACTGGGGGAAAGAATCCTTATTTAATAAATGGGATTGGGAAAATTCAATAGCCACACATAGAAGCCTGAAACGTGTCGATTCATTACTATTTCCATGGCAAAAAAAATTGTTTTGTAAAAAATTAGCACTATTTGGATACTTCGAGGTATTTCAGGTCTAAGCCCTAGACAATTTGAAATCACCCCCAGAACACACCAGGGCTGAGAAGCTTGCTACACTGAGGGAATGGAGGGGTAAGGCGGATATAAATATGACTTGAATAAATGAAATGCAAGACAAACATTTCAATTTTTTGTAAAATCTCTTGCTTCTTTGGAACTGTTTTATAAGATCTTTCAAATTTTATTGATTAAATATATTTTACATTTACTGAAATACTGAGACTCAGATAAGGGACTAAGTCTTTTCAGCGTAAGGAATTCAAGGAGCCGTGGTGCAGAACTGAGCCATACTGAAAGAACAAATGCCCCGGCGAAGTTTCCAAACAGGAACCTCAAACCTAAGAAGTGCCCATAGGATGTCTGTGCCCAAGAAAGACACTGGGAATGTACGCAACAGAATTTCTCTGCTTCACTCTCATGCACGTCCACAAAACATCCACAAACAAAATCCGTTTTAAAAGGCCATCCATTGCACTGCAGAAAAATTAAAACACTGCATCTGTTAGAAACGTAGAACGGAGGGCAAATAGTTGCTGACAATGCTGTGAATGGCACAGGGGAAATTGGCATTTAGGAAAACAGGGAGGGAATTGGAAATTTAGGGATTTATTGCCAGCCCCAGGAAGACCTGAGGGAGGAGGGCAGGAGGCGATAGGATCTTGCATTTGAAGCTGCCTCGCATACATTTTGAAGGCTCAGGGGAAAACAGGTGCCCCGCGCGTGAAAGGAGAGGCCGCGGCGTCAGAGAGCACGCCTGCGCTCACGTGAGTTCCAGGCACCCCTCACACCAGGGCAGCACTTCCCTTGGAGAGAATCCCGCCACCACCCGACAACTTGGAGGAGACGCAGGGCTGCGCGCCGGGCGGTCCGGAGCTTCAGCCCGGAGGCCGAGTGGCCAGGCTGGGACTGGGGGTCCTGGTGTCTTGGTGTCCTGGGGTCCTGGCTGCTGGCCCAGGCCCGCCCTGAGGCTGGAGGGGACTGAGTTCCGCACCTCGCCACAGGCGGACTTGGAGCCACAGACTCCAGAGTTGACGGCAGGGAAACCGGGTCCCGCCACAGCCGGTTCTGGCTGGTTCCAACCAGCCCCTTCCACACCCCTCCTCCCTGCCTGCCGAGAGCCCTGGCCCCGCGCTCACTTTCCCGGCTTCCGTGGTGTTTGGCGTCCTGCCTGTGGCTCGGGGGCCGGGCCCAGCCAAACAGGCTCCTGCAGAGGAACCCGACGCTGCCCGCGTCCACGCAGGTCACACGCTGTCCGCATGCCGCCAAAGCGAGCGGGGCTGGGAACCCGCTTCGGGGCTTGGGCTTCGCCCGGCGACCCCCAACTGGCCGGCTCCCGGAGCTCTGCGGCTGGCGCCCGAGTGACAGCAGGGCGGAGCGCACCGGGCACAGCGGGGCCACCTGCTGATTTTTCTCTGGAAGGGAATTTATTTTAGATCAGTTTGTGAGTGTATCCCTAGAGAATGTTGAAAAGTAAAGGGCTATGATATCTCTAAGGCTAATGAATTCTCATTTTCACTTGATAAAAGAATAACTTTGTACAGAACAAACTCAACAGACCTTATTTGAGCAAAGAAAAATTCACAAATTGGGCAGCCCTCGGAACCAGAAGAGATACATAGCGCTCCCCTCTACAACGTGGACGCTGGAGCCCAAACTCCAAGTGGACCACAGGGAAACAAGGTCCCGCCACAGCTGGTTCGGGCCGGTCCCTACTTTTAGGGACAAGAAAAACATGAACAAAGTAGAAACAAGCAACAAAAAGAGAATGGGTTTTGATACGTGTGTATGTTGTGTAATGATCCAAGCAGTATAACTAGCATATCCAAAACCTCATGTATTATTTCTTTGTGGGGAGAACATTCGAAATCCTCTCTTCTAGGTATTTTGAAGTATACAATATATTATTGTTAACCATGGTCATCCTACTTCGCAACAGAAGATAAAACTTATTCCTCCTATTTAACTTTGTACCTGTTGACTAACTTCTCCCCATTCTCCATCCCCCTTACTCTTCACAGTACCTGGTAACCACTCTGCTCTCTACTTCCGTGAGATCAAGTATTTCAGATTCCACATGCGGATGAGATCTTGCAACACTTGTCTTTCTTTGTCTGGCTTGTTTTATCTGACATAATGTCCTCCAGGTTCATCCATGTTGTCAGTAATGACAAGATTTCATTCCTTTTTATGGCTGAATAGTATTTCATTGTGCATATTTACTATTTTTTTATCCATTTATCTGTTGTTGGACACTTAGGTTGATTCCCTATCTTGGCTATTCTGAATAGTACTGCAATAAACACGAAAGTGCAGGTGTCCCTTCAACATACTTATTTTATTTCCTTTGGATATACACCCAGTAGTGGGATTGCTGGGTCATATGGTAGTTCTATTTCTACTGTTTGGAGGAACTTCCATACCATTTTCCATAATGGCTGTACTAATTTACATTCCCAGCAAAAGTGTTTAAAGATTTCCTTTTCTCCACATCTTTGCCAATACTTGTTATTTTTTTGCCTTTCTTAAAATTACCATTCTTATTGGATCAAGGTGATATCTCAGAGGTTTTGATTTGGATTTCCCTGATTAGTGATGTTGAGCTTATTGGCTGTTGTATGTCTTCTTCTGAGAAATGTTTATTAAGGTCTTTTGCTCATTTAAAAAATAATGCATGGCATTAATATATTTTGCTCATAAATAAAAAGATATATATAATGAAGGCTATTGAGGATATGAAAAATACAATAAGTTTTATTATGTTTGTATTTGTACAAATAATGTATTATGTACATAATGTATTATGTTTGTATTTTTATTATGTTTGTATTTGTTTTATTATATTTGTATATAACAGATTATATATACGTATATATTTGCATCCAATAGAAAATGCATAGTGTATTCTAAACTCACAGGACATTTACAAAATTGAACATATCCTAACAAACACTAAGAAAATCTCAACAATTTTCAAAACTTATTACTCATACAGACCATCTTGTTTTACTACATTTCAATAAAGTTAGAAATTAACTGCAGAAAATGCTCCCAAATACAACAACTCTTGTGTTAAGAAAAATATCAAAACCAAAATGACAGATGAAATTTAGAGGACAGGTCCTGCAAGAATTCCTAGGATCTAACTAAAGAGGAACACAGAGGGCAAGATATAACTTTAACTGTATCTATTAAGAAATAAATCCTGTATTAGAAATACACTGTATACTCAAATGAAAAAAATACTAGCAATGTGAATAATAAATAAAACCAATTATAGTGGAAAATATAATTTAAAAAGCAGATATTAATGGAATGGAAGCAAATAAAATTTTCAGTGTTAATTAAAAAAACTAAATCTGGGTTTATTTTTTGCAAGAAAAAATTAATTCAATCTGCTATTATTAATTGCACTGGAGAACTGGAGAAAGAATAAACGATTACTGGGCTTCCTGTCTTTTTATACCACTCAGCACACCATGCCATATATTTTTGGCAAGGATTAAGCAGTTGATTGTTTAGAATAAAATTATAATCATCTTCATTTCCAATGTGTTCTTATACGTGACAAAGGGTTCTTTTAAACTAGTGGGCAATTTTTAAAAATCTTAAATTGACACATTATAATTGTGCATATTTATGGGGTGCAGAGTGATATTTTGATGTGTACAGTGTGTAATGACCAAATTAGTAATTAGCATATGTACATATGCTATTGAACATATACAATAAATTATTGTTGACTATAGTCATCCTGCAGTGCTATAGAAAACTAGAACTTATTCCTTCTATCTATCTGTAATTTTATATCCTTTAACTAAGCTCTCCCTGACTCCCCCCTCCCTCCTCTTTCCAGCCTTCAGTAACCACTATTCTACTCTCTACTTCTATATTAACTTTTTTAGCTTTTACGTATGAGTGAGAACATGTGGTATTTATCTTTCTGTGCTGCCTATTTCACTTTAAATAATGTCTTCCAGGCTCATCCATTTTGTAAATGACAGGATTTATTTTATTCTTTTTTATAGATGAATAGTATTCCATTTTTATATATACCACAACGTCTTTGTCCATTTATCTGTTGATGGGTGCTTAGGTTGATTCCATATCTTGGCTATTGTGAATAGCGCCGCAAGAAACATGAAGGTGCAGATATCTCTTCAATATACTGATTCATTTTCCTTTGTATATATACCCAGTAGTGGAATTGCTGGATCATACAGTAGTTATGTTTTTACTGCTTTGAGGAACCTCCATACTGTTTTTCAGAGTAGCTGTACTAATTTACGTTCCCACCAACAGTATATAAGAGTTCCCTTTTCTCTGCATCTTTAGCAGCATTTATTAGTTTTGTCTTTTTAATGGTAGCCATTCTAACTGGGGTGAGTGTCTGGAGCCATGAGGCCCGGCCATAGCCTGCCCGGCGCCAGGAGACCTGGCCATAACCTTTATCTTGACTGCCTGAGCATTATTTCTTCTTGCCTCTCCACCGTAGCTATGGCTAAGTCTCATTCCACAAATAGCTTCAGCTGCCCAGAAGTGATAAATCTCAGTTTCTCCTGCGCTGCCCTAAAGTGATAAATTTCAGTTTCCCCGAAATGACTAAACCTCCCTCCATCTATCTGAAAATTGCAGCATTCTAATGCTACCTCACCCTAATTGAAGGAGAGCGCTCCTCCCTGCCCTGTCAAGCCCTGATTGGTCATTTTGGGATACCTCATGTGCATATCCTGCCACTACCTAATTGGCCAACTATGACTCCCCAAATGCTTCCTGGTTGGTCAGTCCCTTTTTTGCCTAATTTGCATTATGGCTGGGTGTTCCCCTTTACTCTTGTCTATAAGAACTGTTACCCTATGTTCAATAAATGAGTCTTGATCAGACTCCTGTCTTGTCTCCATCTCTCGCGTCTCTGGTCCCATCCAACTCCCGCTCCCTCCTCCAGGTTCCGTGACTGATGTTCCCGCGGGTGGGGACCGGTGAGATGATACCTTATTGTAGATTTGATTTGCATTTCCCTGATGATTAGTGTTGTTGAACGTTTTTCGTATACTTCTGGGCCACTTACATGTGTTAAGATCATTTGCTCATTTTAAAATAGGATTATTGAGTTTTGCTGTTGAGTTTCTTGTATAATCTGTATTTTAATCTCTTGTTAGATGCATAGTTTACAGATACTTTCTCCCATTCTCCAGGTTTTCTCTTTACTCTTGATTGTTGTCTTTGCAGTGCAGAAGCTTTTTAGTTTGATTAGTCTCATTTGTCTATTTTTGCTTTTGTTGCCTGTGATTTTGAAGTCTTAATCATAAAATCTTTTCCAAGTCAATGTCCTGAAGTGTTCTCCCTACATTTTCTTCTAATAGTTTTATATTTTGGGGTGTTACATTTCAGTCTTTAAACCATTTTGAGTTGGTTTTGTATATGGTGAGAGATAAGCATCCAGTTTCATTCTTCCACATGTGGATGTCCAGTTTTCCCAGCACCATTTATTAAAGAGACTGTCCTTTCCCCAGTATGTGTTCTTGGCACTGTTGTCAAAAATGAGTTGACTATAAATACATGAATTTATTTCTGAGTTTTCTATTATGTTCTATTGGGTTATGTGTTTGTTTTTATGCCAGTCCTATGCTATTTTAATTACTATTATTTTATTCTTTTTGATCAGGATTGCTTTGGCAATTCCTTCTGTGATTTCATATAAACTTTGGGATTTTTTTTCTATTTCTGTCAAGGATGTCATTAGAATTATGATAGGGATATATTCAATTTGTTGATTGCTTTGGATAGTTTGATCATTTTAACAATATTAATGCTGCTAATGCATAAACATGGAACACCTTTCTATTTTTGTGTGTCCTATTCAATTTCTTTCATCAGTGTTTTGTAAGTTTCATTAGAGAGATCTTTCATCTCATTGGTTAAATTCATTCTTAGGTATTATTTTTTGTAGCTATTATAAATTGGATTGCTTTCTTGATTTCTTTTCCAGGTAGTTTGTTATTGGTGTGTAGAAACATTATTTTTGTATGATTCCAGTAAATTACTGAATTTTTTTATTAGTTCTAAGATTTTTTTTGGTGGAGTCTTATATATATATATACACACACACACACACAGACATATATATATGTATATATATATGATTTTTTCATGGGCAAACAGGCACCATTTGAACTTTTCGTTTGTAATTTGAATACCCTTTAATTCTTCCTCTTGCCTAATTTCCCTGGGCAGGATTTCTAGTACTATGTTCAATAGGAGTGACAAAAGTAAGCATTTTTGTCTTTTTCCAATTCTTAGAGGGAAAGCTTTCAACTTTTCCCCATTCAGGGTGATATTAGCTGTGACTTTGTCATATGTTGCCCTTATTGTGTTGAATTATGTTTCTTCTATGCCTAATTGGGACAGGGTTTTTATGATGAAGGGATGTTGAATTTTATTAAGTGATTTTCCTGTGTCTGTTTAGATAGTCATATGATTCTTATTCTTCATTCTGCTGATGTGATGTAACACATATTGATTTGCATGTGGTGAGCCATCCTTGCAAATCCTGAGATAAATCCCTCTAGACAATGGTGTGTTATATTTTTGGTGTGTTGTTGGATTTGGCTTGCTAGTATTTTGTTGAAGATTTTTGTGTCTATGTTCCTCAGGGATATTGCCCTGTAGTTTTTTTTTTGTTGTTGTTGTGTCCTTATCTGATTTTGGCAACAGGGTTACACTGGCCTTGTAGAATTAGATAAGAATTATTCCCTCTGCTTCAATTATTTGGAACAGTTTCAGAATAATTGGTATTAATTCTTCATTAAAGATTTGGTAGAATTCAGCAGTGAGTCCATCCAGTAATAGATATCTTTGTTGGGAGATTTTTTTTTATTATTGATTTAATCTTCTTACTCATTATTAACCAATTAAGGATTTCTAATTTTTTAAAATTTTGTTCAATCTTGGTAGGTTGTATGTATCCAGGAATTTATTTCCTCTAGGTTTTCCAGTTTGTTGGAATATAGTTGTGCATAATTGTCTCTAATGATCCTTTGTATTTCTGTAGCATCAGTTTTAATATCTCCCTTTTTTCCTGATTTTATTGATTCAGATCTTTTCTTTTCTCTTTTTTCTTAGTTTAGCTAATGATTTGTTGATTTTGTTTATCTTTTCAAAAAACCCCAACTTTTGTTGATCATTTGTATTTTTTAAGTCTCTATTGCATTTATTTCTTTTCTGATCTTTATTATTTCTTTCCTTCTACTAATTCTGTTTGGTTCATTCTTGTTTTGCTAGTTCCTTCAGGTGCATCATTAGATTTTTTATTTTAAATCATATGTATTTTTTGATATAGGCATTTATTGCTATAAAATTTCCTCATGGTGCTTATTTTACTGTATCCCATAGGTTTTAGTATAATTTGGCTCTTTTTATATTTGTTCCAAGAAATTTTCAAATTTTCTTCTTGTTTTCTCATTGACCCATTGGTCATTAGGAGTATGTTTTTATTTTTCATATATTTGTACAGTTTCCAAAGTTCCTTTTGTTACTGATCTCTAGTTTTATTTTATCTATTCTTGTTTTTTTAGTTCCTTGAGATATAGTATTAGGTGGTTTATTTGACATATTTTTTTCATTTTTATATAGGTGCATATTGCTATATAAATGGTCTGAGCAGATACTTGATATTATTTTGATTTTTAAAAATTTGTTGAGTCTTATTTTGTGGCCTAATATATTATTTTTCCTGAAAAATGTTCCTTGTACTGATGAGGAGAACATACATTCTGCAGCTGTTGGATGAAATGCTCTGTAAATTTCTTAGGTCAACTTGGTCCATAACGCAATTTGAGACTGCTGCTTCTTAGTTGATTTTCTGGATGATTTTTCCTAGAGGAATGTCTAGACTTTCAACAAAAGTCTTTTGTAGATGTCTTTGTCTAGATGATATATTCAGTGCTGAGAGTAAGGTGTTGAAGTCACCAACATCATTCCCAAATTTGAAGTATTGCTTCCCTTCCAATTTTCTGGAATGTCTTCTAGAGAATGGGTATGAATTCTTTAAAAGTTTGGTAGATTTCAGCAATGATGCTATCAGGTACTGAGCTTTCTTTTTGAGGTGAGCCTTTTATTACTATTTTAAGTTCCTCTCTGATTATTGGACTGTTCTCATTTTCTATTACTTCATAATTTGTTTTTGGTAGCTTTTATAATTTTGGGAATTTTGTCATTTCTTTTTTTTCTTCTTTATTGAAGTATACTTTATATATAATGCCTTTACTCCATTTTAAGTATACAATTAAATGATTATTAGCGAATTTACCAAGATGTACAGTTAATCACATAAATCAGTTTTAGAGGATTTCCTTCCCCCTATTGAGACCCCTAATTCCTTTCCCCAACTACTTTTAAAGCATGCCCCTGCCCTCCACAGTGCCCACCACATTGCTCAGATGTGGGTCTACCCCCTACCCCCTGAATCCCTAGTGAACACCACCACCATTTGAGCCCCATAGTGTTAATCAGTCAGTAACAATTTGATGGCGAGCACATGTGGGGTCCATTCTTCTAGTCTTGTATCACCTCACTTTGAATAATGGGCTTAAGCTTAATCCAGGATAATATAACTGGTGCTAGCTCACTGTCGTTTCTTAAAATTGAGTAATATTCCATAGTAAACATATACCAAATTTTAATAATCCACTCATGAAATGATGGGCACTTGGGTTGTTTCCATGACCTAGCAATAGTGAATTGTGCTGCCATAAACATTCAGGTGCACATGCCTTTATAATAGAATGTCTTATGTTCTTTTGGGTAGATGCCTAATAATGCTATTGCTGGCTCGAATGGTAATTCTATTTTTAGCTCTTTGAGGAATCTCCAAATTCTTTTCCACAGAGGTTGCACTAATTTGCAGTCCCACCAGCAGTGTAAGAGTGTTCCTGTTGTCTCTCAGACCTGATAGACTATGCAACCTAAGTAAATCTTATCTCTTCAGCTTTGCACTGTGGCTAGTAGAGCAAGATGACCACGGTAGTACTGTAATGATTATATATAGACAGTGGATGTATGTACTTACAGCTTTAGAACAATGCTGAGGTTTCAAGGTAATGTAGATGAAGGTATAAAAGCTTTCGTAAGTCTTTTTGTACTGTTTATCATAATGTAGCAGGTCCCCACAGTTTAAAGGCAAAGTGTCTTTGCAACTAGCCTGAGCATTTCTTTCATGAGGAAGAGGGAGATCAGCAAGTAGAACTCAGTAGACATGCCCATCTTGATCTCCTGACTGTGATCATGTATGTTTAACTATGAATACAACCTTTGTCATTTGTGGTGCTCAGGGTTAACTGCAGCATCTATAATATTAATGTACTAGGGTACTTCATTTCAGGAAGCCTCTAACTTAGTTACCTGAGGGACATTTCACTTGTTGGGAAATATGGACTTGACAAAAATGACTACTTCATTTTATGAGGACAATTTAAGACTGCAGACCTTCACCACCAAAATCTTGCAGAGGAATTAAGACAAAGAATCAGATTTTTATGTCTGACTTTCCCAAATAGGATATTGTAACTCCTATTAAGTTTTCTAATTGTTTTGATGATATAAGCAGTCAAAAGGCAGCAATCACAGGCCAAGCAAAGTGAGATTGGGTACACCAAGAACTGATTCTTAGACCCTTCCTTTCTGAATTAATGCCATACTTTCTGACTCAGGGTAATAGATGAAGATTCTAAGTGACATGTGGGCTATCACATGCAACAAGGGGACATTTAGATTTTGAAATACATATTTTATACTCAGATATTTTCATGCCTCATACAACACTTGCATAACATGACTCATAAATCCAGGTTTATTTACCAGGAATAGCCTACAAAAGGAATTCCAAGATAAATTCCCTCCTTCTCGTAAATTTTTTAAGTCTATTTACCTGAAGATCAATTATCAGCCTGTTTACAAGGCGCTTATATGGAGCAACCAGATGACATTCTTCCCAAGGGCATGTTTTCCTAGGAACAGAAAATTAAAAAGTTGCTTTAATTCCTTTCTCCCCACAGGGAAAAGATAGATGTCCATTGCAGAAGTGACCCATTTGATTAAAGTCCATCCCAGGAAAGGAGTGAAAAAAGATTTCCTTATAGCCCAGATAATTTAGAGTCTGGTTCTCAAAAATAGTGAGACAGAAGGAAAGGCCATTGCTGAAAGGTCATATCCCAACTTGGCAAAGTGAGTTGCAAAACAGCACACTAAAGACACCGCTGCAGGCTAAGAAGTTCAGTCATTGAGAAAACTAGCCATAAAAGCCAAGAAACTCTCAATGAACTTAATGAGTGCCTAAGTCCAAGATGCTTAGAATTCTCGGACTTATTCCAAGTATACCAGTTTGGGAGAAAATAACAAAACAAATAAACAGAAAACAAAATGCATAATAAGAAATATACCTTGTTTGAGAGGAAGCCAAAGAATCCAGCTGCAGTAGTTATCAGAAAAAAAAATCTGCTATTCCCCTACCAACCCATAACAGAACAGCAGTTCTATCCTTCCATCCTCCTGAAATTGGAAGAAACGTCTGTCATCTCTTTGTGATATGGAACCAGCGGTGTTAGAAACTACTTTCTCTTCTCTTTTTCCATATGCACGGAATTGACCCCTTCACTGTTCAGACACTGCTGACAACTGGAAGAGCTCAGTGGCTCTGCACCTGCTCATTAACTCCACCTCGTTGGTGTCCTGTCTTGCTGCTGCAGCTGCCACTCTTGCCACTCCACTGCAGACCTCCTCACCTGGCCTGATAACCTAGCTTACCTGTTCACTGTCTAGATGACTGCCACATTAGCTGCTGTGTCTACAGCTTTTCCTGCTACCTAAGTCTGTCTGCATTTGTGCTTTTTGCTGCTAAAGTGGTTTGGGAGATATTTGTTAGTCTGCACATAAGGCACCTCTCCCCCAAATGATACTGATCTCGTTCATTCCTTTACCTCATCAACAAATATGTACTGAGAGTGTCACATGTGTAAGGCAGTGTGCTACTTGCTGCACAGGCGGCTGTGGCAAAAGAAAAATCACTGTTCTCAGGTCTTTACATTGTAGTGGGGAAGATAGAAAATAAACATAATGACGAATGAAAATGTAAAGTATATCAGATAGTGGCAAGTGCCAAGGAGAAAAAGTAAATAAATAAAATAGGGAGAAGGGAGAGAACAGGTGGGGTTAAAATGTCAACTAGGGAAAGCCTCACTGACAAGGTGATATGGGAAGAAAGGGAGCGACCAGGGAGCTTGAGGGAGAATATCCCAGGCCAAAAGGACTTGTGAAGAGCCTCAGGCAGAGAGCCTCCCAGTGTGTTTGAAAAACAGCAAGGTCCTCAGAGGCAGCATCAGAATGGGCAAGCTGGAGAGGGAGGGGGATGATGTCAAGGAGCGCACAGAGTTCATTACCAGGGGAGTTTTGTCAATTCGTGATGACCGCTTTGGCCTTTACACTGAATGACACTGCAAGTTTTGTCGTGAGCATACAGTGGCATGCCAGGATCCCTACGGCTGCAGTGCTGAGAAATGAACTAAGGGTGAATGGCCAAAGTTGGGAGGCTATTTCAATTATGAAGGCAAGAGATGAAGGACTTTGGAACAGAGTGGTCTGTTTCTGGATGTATTTTGTAAATAGCCTGACTGGATTAGTCTAAGGACATGCTAAACCTATAGAGTTTGAAAGAGAGAAGTTAAGAATATGTCATAGTCAGTTTGGGCTGCTATAGCAGAATACCATGGACTGGGCGGCTTAAACCACAAACATTTATTTCTCTTAGTTCTGAAGGCTGGAAGTCTGAAATCAGCAGGCCAACATGGTCATGACCACACTCTTGGTGAAGCCCTTCTTCCTGGCTTACAGATTACTATCTTCTCATTGTATCCTCACATAATGGGGAGAGAGCTCTTTGGTCTCTTTACACCCTTAAAAGGGCACTGATCTCATTCATGAGGGCTCTACCCTCATAACCTAATTACCTTCCAAGAACCCTGCCTCTCAACACTATCACACTTGAGATTTAGCCTTTACAATGTGAGTGTTTGGAGGTTGCATGCAGTCCCTAGCACAATGATTTTGACCTGTATAGCTTGAAGCATGAAATTGCACAAATGCAGGTGGGCGAGATTGTGGGCAGAGAGCTTTTGTTTTGGTTTTTTGAGGGAGCATGATTTAAAAAAACCCTACTCCTTCTTCCTAATTTGTTGAAGCAGGCTGCTGGGGAGGAGATGGCAAGGCAGGCGGACAAGTGTCACAGGGGCCAGGTCTTGCTTGTCTATTGAAGGATGACCACGTGTTCAGCAGGGGAGTCACAGCATGTGTTGTAATGCCCATCGGCTGTGGATTAAAGGCACTACACTTTAAAAATGTACTAAGAAGAAGTTGCAACAAATTCTGGAAAGAACATTAATTTTTCTCAGAAAATAGGACTAGGAATTTGACCCAAATAAATCCAAGCCAAGTCAAATCCCAGCTACTTGAATACATTAAATAAAAACACAATATGAGAATTAAATGGATCCAGACTTCTTGCCTAAGGCTCTTGCCTCCTATACCTTCTTGTTTTAAAACTTTTCACATGTTGTTTAATCTGTGTCCTTACTACTAACACATTCAGAAAAACGGTCATCAATGGTCTGTATGTACATCTCCTGGCAGGAGAGTTGTACAATCTGCCCAATAAGCAAACCTACTTATAGGCCAAAGGATAAAAAATTTGGTCTCCTTCAACAACATGCCACCAGTAAATAGCTCTACAGAATCCTTGTCATATGCCATGGATGCTCAGAAGGGTCTACAGTGTGAACATCTCCCATTTGGTTCAATGTGAGACCAGCACACACAAAGTATTTATTTTATTCTCTTATGCAGAGAAGAATAAAATGAATACCTCACATGTCAATGTGTATATTCTCATTAAAAGAATAGATTTTTTTTGCCTTATATAATTCCCAGTTGGATGGTTGGTCTCACATGGCATTCTGAAATGTTTAGAAATGTTCTTATGGGCTATTTACTGTATCTTCTGGGACATGAGACTCCATGATGCAAAGAGTGATGAGCAAAGAGTGATGCCCTGTCTCTGACACTACAACTGCCTGGTTAATCTCCACCACACCACTGATCTAGGATGATTCCCTGGGGCACACAGACATGACAGGATTGGTGCACAGACTACATCAGAACCAAGAACCAGGGCCAAAATTTGTCTGACTGTAAGATTCTGTGATGACAGCACAGCACCCAAACCTCTTCTTCAATTGCTCCATCAGAATTCATGCAGGCAGCCACTGAAATGATGGCCTTTTTTGAATTAGAGTTAACTATATCATATTTGTCATTGATTCCTTTCTACCTCCATGCTAGCAGTTATTTCCTTCTGACACTCCCTTTGATCCTCCTGGTCATTTCTGTTATATGCATGATTTTGAAGGAATCAGTATAAGAATGTCAAGTTATTTACAGAAGTACCAGTTAGCTAAACCTAATGATTTCATCCACTCCTCCAGTGACTCTTGAATTTTAAAGGAGTGCCAATTTTAAGTTTGACTGTCCATTCATGTTGTTGCTAAAGTCTCAGCTGCATCCCTTGCAGAGTTGCTTAGGGACTCATAAAGTAATTTGGCCAGGTTCTCTCATATGACTGCGACATTCATAGGAGAGAGGAATAAAATAGAGACATATTCATCCCTTAGTTTTCACAAAGGCATCAAACTGTGATAACTTCAAGGGAAAAATTATCATTATCAAAGTATGACCAACCATAGATTTAGACAACCTCATCTCCCCAAGGAAGGGTAGAGTATATCATCACCAATCTCATTGAGCTTAAGTATTTCATGGTTTTTTTTTTTTTATTATTGGGGAAAAACTACAAAGCATTTACAGTACAATGTTTACAGTCACAATTTGTAGTGAACTGATTTCCCAAAATATATTACCACTCAAGTTCACTTATCTTGTTACATTCAAAAATCTGCTCTGTCAAAGTAGTCCATAGAGTACATACATAGTGCTCCAACTGTATCTACGTACAACCAACACTCCATTTTAAGTGTACAATTAAGTGATTCGAAGTGAATTTACCGAGGTGTACAGTTAATCACATGAATCAGTTTTTGAGGAATTCCTTTCCCCTACTGAGACCCCTAATTCCGCTCCCGAACTACTTTTCAAGCATATCCCACCCCTCCACGGTGACCCCCTACGTCGCTCAGACTTGGGTCTACCCCACACCCCCCAATTCCCCAGTGTTCGCTCCCACCCTTTGAGCACCATAGTGTTAATCAGTCAATACCAATTTGATGGTGAGTACAAGTGTGGCCCATTCTTCAGGTCTTGTGTCACCTCACTTCGAATAATGGGCTCAAGCTTAATCCAGGATAATACAAGAGGTGCTAACTCACTGTCATTTCTTAAAATTGAGTAATATTCCATTGTGAACAAATACCAGATTTTAACAAT
>CAUYRT010001780.1:0-30409 GCA_963574885.1 Lepilemur ruficaudatus
TATGATTAATTGATTTTTGACAAAGGTACAAAGGCATTTCAATGAGAAAGGATAATCCAGGCGCGGTGGCTCACGCCTGTAATCCTAGCACTCTGGGAGGCCGAGGCTGGAGGATTGCTTGAGCTCATGAGTTGGAGCCCAGCCCTAGCAAGAGCAAGACCCCATCTCTACTAAAAATAGAAAGAAATTAGCCAAACAACTAAAAATAGAAAAAGTAAGCCAGGCATGGTGGCGCGTGCCTGTAGTCAGCTACTCGGGAGGCTGAGACAGGAGGATTGCTTGAGCCCAGGAGTTTGAGGTTGCAGTGAGCTATGATGACACCACTGCACTCCAGCCTGGGCAACAGAGAGAGATCTTGTCTCAAAAAAAAAAAAAAAGAGAATTTTGAGGGGTCATGGAACTGCTCTATATCTTGATTATGGTGTTGGTTACATACTGTATGCATTTTTGCAAACTTGCAGAACTCTACACTAACACTGGTAAATTTTACTGTATCTAAATCATGCCTTTATGCATTTCCTTCACTAGAAAACCTATGCCTGGAAATCTATTCCATAGAGTTAAAAAGCACCAACACAGAAGCTTTGCTTATGTTGCACAAAACAGAAAAAAGTCTGATGGCCCGTCAATAGGAATCTGTTGAATAAATGGTGGTGCAGCCATTTCAAGGAGCAGTATTTAGCCATTTAAAAAGTTATATTTATGCCAATTAACGTGGAGCGATTTTCATATGATATTGTTATGTAAGAATAACAGGATGTATATATAGAATGATGTTATTTTTTAAAAAATAACCACAAGTTAACCTAGAGAGGAGTTTGTATGATTGTACGTGCACACACAAAGTGAGTTGTGAAAGGATGGGCACCAGTCTGTTGACACTGATGACATGAGTTGGAGAGTTAGGACGCAGAGATGAGGCAAGTCAAGGTGAGTTAGCAAGAAGTGGGGATGGAGGAAAGGAGGGAGGGCTCAAAGGAAGAAGAAAGGTGGAGTGCCTAGAACTAGCCCAAGACTAGCTGCAACTACAGACCTTTCCTTGGCTGGGCTCTCTCTCCTTGTAGCTGAAACTTCTTACCAGTATCTCAGTCCCACCAGGACAGGAAGAGAAAGGGAATTTCTAAATTCCTCTCTGAAGGACCCACATCCTCCCTACAAGACAGGGGCTAGAGCTGGCATCACTCAATTCTGCTCTTGCCAGGTCCCAGCCAAGATGCAGAAGGGAGCTTGTCCTTTTGCGGTGGGCTGCCTTCCCCAGCTCCAGGGCAAGGCGAGCATTGTGGGGGCTCTGGGGACCACAGGCAGGAAGGGCTTGGGGAAGAGAAACAGGCTCTGAGTAGAGCTGAGTCTTGGAGACAGTAAGCTTCGAGGGCTGCCAAGGGAGGGGATGAGCTTTCTGGGTGGCTGGCGCGGAGCCAGCGTCATTCTCCGATAAGCTCTGGAAGCAGAAGAATCAGCCAACAGGCCCCGACAGCCGCTGCAGGCTTAGCTGCGCACGAGTTGCTCAGAAGGAAATGTGAGGAAATAGGCATTATATGCCAGGAAATGGACCTCACGGAGTTTACGATTTCATGACAGAGACAAGAGTATTGCATTTAAAGAGTAAAGAACACCCAGAGAGTGTTTATGTGCTATAAATAAAGCTCAGAAAAGAGAGATCAGGCAGAGTAAATTCTGCAGCAATGGTGCCTGTGCCCCCCTCTTTTTTCCCCTTGCCTTACCCAGCTCCCAGGATTTGGTAGCAGGGGGCGGTGGCCTCCAGTCTCCTTGCCTGGGAGAATTTTGCAGCAGGGCTCCTAGCTTTCCAAAGTAAAAGCTCAATTGAAGAGAATGGGGTTTGAGGAGAGGGATACCCCTAAACTAAAATCAGGGATTGAGGAGTGACCCATGGGTCCCCAGATCCTTAGGAACTTGTGACCTTCCCCTTTGACACACGGAAACTGAGAAGCTCTGAGGAGTGGCTGTGTGGCACACAGGAGCACTGGGCTCACCAAAGGTGCCCGGCAAGGTGCAGATCAGTAGGCCTGGAGAGAACATACCGGGATGTCTCCACTGTGACCAGTATAGCCCAGTGGCCATGGCAAGAGAGGCCTGGAGCCTTTATTCAACCCAGTGGGAGACTGGGGAGTGAAAAGAGAAAGCTGGGTTCAATTTGTGGGCAACCCAGTAGGATGGGGATGCGAGATCAACAGTGAGCCGTTTCATAGACAATAAAGAACTACGGTGTTGCTTGGGTACCAGAGTGGGTAAACTGAGTCTTCACAGTTTCCAGTCCCAAGCAGTCTAGAGTGGATATCATGGATGAGGTTCAATCTGATCTTGGGGACATTAGGTAGGGCTGGGGACAAAGGCAAGGACTAGAGAACAGAATGAGCAAACATGTGACCTCCCAGGTAAACAGGGAGCAGGTGACAGGGACAGTGAAGAAATGGGTTTGGCTAGAGCACAGGGTCCAAATCAGGGAGGAAAAAGAAACCCACCTTCAATGTCTCTCCTCCTCATTATCAAAATGCATCTGTTGGCTGGGTGCAGTGGCTCACGCCTGTAATCCTAGTACTCTGGGAGGCTGAGGCAGGAGGATCACTTGAGATCAGGAGTTCAAGACCAGCCTGAGCAAGAGACCTACTAAAAATAGAAAAATTATCTGGGCACAGTGGCGTGTGCCTGTAGTCCCAGCTACTTGGGAGGCTGAGGCAGGAGGATCACTTGAGCCCAGGAGTTTGAGGTTGCTGAGAGCTAGGCTGACACCACTGCACTCTAGCCCAGGCAACAGAGTGAGACTCTGTCTCAGAAAAAAAAATATATATATTTTCCAAAACACCCCAGGTGAAGTCAAAGATTGAAAACCAGCCACCCCAAGGAAAGAGTCTGAATGAAGAGCTCACTTTCAAGCTGAATCACGTGCCTGGAATAAGCTGGTTGACCAATTCTGCAGGGTCTACTCTCTCGCCCCATGGTACCCCCAATGCCTGCCTTCTTCTGTGGGCCCATCCGACATCACCACCCGCCCGCCCCCCACATCCCAGTTTAGCCCCTTAAAGTCCCTTGCTGCCCGTATCACCACCAGTCCCTTAGCACTTCCTTCCAGCCCCAGTTAGGAAAAACCTACGATCACCACCATCTAGACCCCACCACCTCCCACCCTGCACGCTTCGGACCCTCTCCCAGGGAGGAAGTAGTAAGAAGAGTTGTTGTTTGTTTGTTTGTTTGTTTGTTTGTTTCCCCCAAGCAAACAGGCAGCCAAATATAGGCAAAATCGGAGCATATTCAACATGTCACTGCCAGGCACAAGGGCAAACACGGCTGGACTACAGGCAACGTGCGACCCCGCCAGGGCGTCCACCACTCGGAGTCCTTAAATGCAAATTTCCCCTGTGGCAGCCCTGGCCTCTTCTGCATGGTGGCAGCCACTCTGGAAGGAAAGACGAGATTTAAATTGGTAATGAAGCACTGTACCAAATTGGACTTTGACCTTGTTCAGAATTCCACTGGCCCGTGTTACTGACCCACCGCCCCTGCTTCTGCCCAATTGTTCCCTTGAGTAGCTGCTGCTATCTCAGGCGGTCAGGCGGGCTGTCACCAACTGCTGCCTCCCTGGCTGCCTTCCACCTGGCTGGCTCAGAAAGCCTTGGAAATCGAACCGCTTTGCCTTTCCAGCTTCTCTTGCTACCTCTGGGCGGGGAGCAAGACAAGAGTGGTTTGGATGCAGCCTCGGCCCTGGCTGGGCCTGCTGCTAGGGCATGGGAAGAGGCGAGTGCAGCTGCCCCGCTCCCAGCGCATTCTTGGTTACCAGAGCAATTCCCAGAGCAGGCCTGGAATGGCCCGCGTGGGTCCATAGGCCCGCAGTGTCCAGGGCAGCAGCATAGAGCCAACGTTTATTTCTTTCCAGCTCCCTCCACTGCTCCAGAACACCCTCTGCTCGCTGCAAAGCACCGCGTTTTTGCTTATTTCTTCTGTCTGTTCTCTTCTACACATCTAAATTGTGCCCTTCCTTCCAGGGCTAGAAGCCACCCCCACCCACAGAGCACCTCTCTCTCCGACAGCCCCACTGTGTTCTGACCTCCTCAATGCATGACTCAAATCAAGCATCTGGGGCTTGTCATCACGTCGCGATCTGCCTTGTCTCATCATTTCCTGTCTCATCTCCCCAGCAAAGCGGTGGGCTGTGTATTACCCAGCTTGGCACCTAGTAGGTCTCCTAGGAGCGTGTGAACGAAAGGACAAATGAGTGAGTAAATGGACTGCTTTGGGTCATAGCCAATACTTTCTATATGTGCCCGAGAACCTTCCCACAAGTGAGCTAGCTCTTCTTCGCAATGGCTTTCATGCTGGAAACTGCCTCCAGTGCCTCCCAAGAGCATAAGGAAGCCAGGAAATGTCTCAGGAGCAGCAGCCAGTTGGCCAGAACGGCTGGACTTCTGCTGGCAAGCAGGGTCCCAGAGAGTGCTGGAGAGCATGTCTCCCACTCTCTTTGATCTACTTGGGATGATAGAACGTGCCCACGTGAAGCTTTGGTTTCCTGTCGATGTGCAAAGTCCTGGCCATGGTACGTAAGGTGTAAGAGTAACATAGTACATGAGGGGCCCGAGCCAGCTGTCCCAATCCGAGAGTGCTTGGAGGTCACAGCAAAGAGCTATTGGGTGAAGGCAGAAGTCTGGGTGTCTAAGGGAGGCAGGGAATAAGGCACCTCCTCCCTCCTCCCCAGCCAGACTCTGTCCTTGTCCGCTCCCCCGACTGGATCAACAGGAGCCAAAGGATGGGGCCAGGATAAGGGACAAGATTGGAGACAGAGTGGAGGATGGGTGACCAATGCAGGGGGTTAACCTGAGAGGCCAGTCTGGGGGCCGGCCAGGTCTGAATGCAGGGCAGGCAGGCACACTACTGATCCGAAAGGGGAAACAGAGAAAGAGGCTCAAACAGCCAGTGGGTTTTAAGGCCAGACAGGTGAGAAAGAAGATTTGGGAAGACAAGTGAAGTGTGAGTTGTGACTGATTTTTCCACAAGGAGCCGGGGGCTGGGCAGGGGCTGTTGGTGAGCTCCATGCACAGGACTTCCCTGTTCGATCTCTGAAGGAAGTCTGGAGCCAGCAACCATGAAGAAAGCAGCCCCTGAAATCTCTGCATGCTCTGGAAGTCCCCCTTTGTGTCACCTCGCACCTCTGTCTCCCTGTGACGAGGACAGGAATCCCTTCAGAAAGCAAGAGGCCTGTGCTTGTCTTCTGGGGCTGGGAGCAGAGGACGCCAACAGGACGGGGGTGCGGGGGGTGGGGGCAGCAGTGACTGGCCTGCAGGCAAGCATGCCAGGGGGTCTGGGAGTCAAGGAGGCTTCTGGGGATCCCCAGGGGTCAGAAAGGCCCCCACCTTGGTTTCCAACAGTAACCTTCCTGGGCCCAGCCCAGGTGCAGGGTGGGCCCATCACCCTGACACGAGTCCTTGCCCAGCTGCACAGGCAGCCCCAGCTGTCATCAATGACAGTGCATGCAGTTTGCCAATTCTGTGCCTTTTATTCCCCGTGCATTGCCCAGGGAGAGGCAGAGACCAAAAGGAGAAGGCAGGTACCATGGCTGGCACTTGTGACACACCTCACAGCCTTTACAGAGGAATTTTACACAGCCTTTTGCATGGCCACTTACTGATGTCAAAACTGTTAGTCCAGACTCGTCACGGTGGCTTATGCCTCTAATCCTAGCACTGTGGCCGAGGTGGGAGTATGGCTTGAAGCCAGGAGTTGGAGACCAGCCTGAGCAAGAGAGAGACTCTGCCTCAACAAAAAATAGAAAAATTAGCTGGGGGTGATAGCATGCACCTGTAGTCCCAGCTACGTGGGAGGTTGAGGCAGGAGGATCGCTTGAGCCCAGGGGTTTGAGGCTGCAGCGGGCTATGATGACACCATTGCACTCTAGCCTGATCAACAGAGTGAGACCATGTTTCAGAAAAAACAAAAACAAAAAAGAAAACCTGTTTGTCCACAAAGCAGGTGTCCAGGCCAGAGGAGGCCCCACTGCCAGTGTGGGTGTGCACTCCCTGGCTCTGCTCCCTCTGCCCCTCCCACACACACATTTTTATCTGGAGGAAGGATGAGCAACAAAGGAGCAGAGTCCAAATGCCCTGGTGCAGGTGCAGGTGCAGGCAGACTCCCTCTCCCATGCCGGCCTGAGACGTGGAAATGAGTAAAGCAGTGACTCTCAAGACTGGCAGGGAGGGGTGAAGGGACAATCTCATTGATTGTGGGGAGGGTGGGTCTGGGAACCACACACTCTTGAGCATGCAAACACACACACATACAGAATGTAGTGTTGTAGCCAAGAAACAGTAGAGAAATGCAATCAGAGAGGGAACAGAAAGGGGCCAGTTTGGAAGCTGATGCATCTGCCTCTGGTCACGACACGCTGGATTAGCGCTGTGGTTCCCATACCCGGCTATGGGCAGGATCACCCTGTGAGCTCAGGAGACATGCAGATTCTTGGGCCCCACTGTAGTCCTGCCAAGACACACCACATAGGGTGGGGAAATTTGAGCGTGTGTGTGTTTAACAAGCTTCCCTGGGATTCTGATGCCCTGTTTCCCTACCCTGAGTTTGGAACCACTGGATTCAAGTGTGGCTGCAGGCAAACTGGTGATGCTCTTGTTCAAGGCCAAAGGCAGCCCTCTAAGGACAGTCTCTGGGCCCAGAACACATACTGGGAAGACCAGGTCTATGCCCAGAGAAGCATCACACGGCCTGAACTGCCTGCGGGCACGCCCTTGGCCACAGCAGTGGATCACCTTCGCCCAGATTAATCGACTTTCCATAGGACCTCTCTTCCGGCACTTTGTTTATTGTCACAAAATCAAATATTACAAATATTTGCTGATGGAAATCTGAGTGCTATTCTCATTCCTGTTTAACATGTCTGCCCACCAACCTCACCTGCCAGAGGTAATATGCAAACCCCTCACCGACTGGCTCATGCAAGACAAGCCTGGGGCCACCAACCAAGACCTTATTTTCTTTGGAGCTTCTATTTGCCTGAATTATTCTACCTTCTGCAGCAAAGTGATTTAGAAAGTAAGGCTTAGCTCAGTACCCCTGAGCACAACAGCTGGGCAGAATGAGACAGCGCCTTTGTTTCTTTGGGTTTGTTTTTTCTACTTAAGCTAAGTGTATGGTCACAGAAGACAGAGTATAACATCTGTGTGGGCTTGTGCTAAGCCCTTGCAATTTGCTACTGATGTCTTACTCAGGAACTACCCTGGGTCAGAGTCACGTACTGCGGGGCCTTTAAGAAGAGGAAAAATAATTCCTGAAATGAATGAGTTTACACTCTGGCCAGAAGGCCATCCAAGCCGTGGAAGCGCCCACTCTCACCCACGCCGTGGGACTGACAGCTGATGGGAATCAGCGAAGGAGGTTGTGAAACTGGAGAATATGGAAACAAAGTCTGGTTTCCAAGGTGGGTGGTTGGATAGAACACTTTACACTGGATCCGCAAAGGGCTAAACCCACGTGGAAAGGAGGACTGAGAAAAATATCTGCCCACAAAGCAAGGAAGATGACTTGTCTCAAACGTGGCACTCAGTCAAGGGGAACTGTCTTCCCTGAGAATGAGTAGGGAAGGGAGGAGGGGACAAGAAGGAAACCAGAAAACTGACAGCTATGGAGCGAGTGTCCCTTATATGGCATCTCTCGGATGACAGGCCCTCACATATTTCATCTCACAAAGTGTCCCCATGTTTGCAAAGGAAGACACTGCGATGAGCCAGCTCACTGCGGCGTGAGATTGCAGACCCCGGGGTCTCTGGCATCATCCGAAGTCAAGAGCTTTGCTCAGATCCTGACTGCTGTTGTCACCCGATGCCCAGAAATGGATTCTTCCCGAACAGCGTCCGGTGCAGCCCTGGAACAACGCCTTCTTCCCAGGCACTCGGGGCACATCATGCACTCAGTAAGAGGACCTCGGCGGATCAGCCTGCAGGGGCGGGAACAGATAACACTCAGGCCGTGGGGAATAAATGTACTAGAAGAGCAAGATAACCAGCCTCTGATGGCTAATTTTATTTGTCAACTTGGCAGGGCCACAGTACCCAGACATTTGGTCAAACATTATTCTAGCTGTTCCTGTGAAGGTTATATTTCTGAGATGAGATTAACATTTAAATCAGTACGCTTTGAGTAAAGCCGATGCCCCTGCATAATGAGGGTCATCCAATCTGTTGAAGGCCTTAATAGAAAAAAAAATAAACTGACCTCCTGGGGGAAGAGGGACTCTGCCTTCAAACTCTAACTGTAACTGTCCCCGGACTCCAGCCTGCTGGCCCATCCTGCGGATTTTGGACTTGCCGGCAGCCACAACCGCGTGAGCCACTTCCTTAAAATAAATCTCTCTGTGTAGATACATGTCCTGTGGGTTCTGTTTCCAGGGAGAACCCTAACTCATACACAGCCTAGAAGACAGGGACAGCCATACGTACCCTAGAGCCACCCCAGCAGGGAGACCATTTGCCCCTGCAGTGGGACAGGCTGTCGCAATAACCAAACCTACACTTCCCCATCCCGTCCTGCCCTTTCTGTGTCACTGCTGTTGGGAACACAGAGACGTTTATAAGGCAGAGTCCTTGGCCTTCGTAACTTATTTCCAATCCATCGTACCCCTTATCCATGGTTTCGCTTTCTGTAATTGCAGTTACCTGCGGGCAACTGTGGTCTGAAAATATTAAGTGGAAAATTACAGAAATAAATAATACATAAGTTTTAAATGGCATGCCACTCTGAGTAGCATGATGAAATCTCACACTGTCCTGCTCCATCCCTTCCAGGATGGGAATTGTCCTTTTGTCTGGCGCACACTGCTGCCCACTAGTCACTGAGTCGCCGGCTTGGATGGTCTTAGTAGCTGTCAGATTTTATCAGATCACTGTCTCAGTATCCATTATCAGTCCTGTGTTCAAGTAACCTTTATTTTACTTAATAATGCCCCCTAAGCACAAGAGCAGTGATGCAGGCATATCCTTTGTTCTATTTTATTATTAGTCATTGTTAATCTCTTACTGTGCCTAATTTATAAATTAAACCTTATCGTAGGTATGTTTGTGCAGGAGAAAGCAGTGTATACAGGGTTCTGAACTATCTGCAGTGTCAGGCATCCACTGCGGATCTAGGAACATGTAACCTGCAGATAAGGGGGGACCACTGCAGTCACAAAGTTACACGATCTCAATGCTGAAAAACAACCCAGTGAAGCTCATCCGGTCCAAGTCCTCTGCTTTAAGGATGGGGAAACTGAGGTTCTGAGACAGGATGGAGCCCAGGCTGCACAGTCTGACACAGGACTGGATCCCAGGGAGTGCGTTCCAGGCAAGAAGAGTGTGAGTGTGTGTGTGCATGTGTAGGTGTGTGTGTGTGAGACACACACACTGAAGTCGGGGGAGGTGAGTAGCCCGAGCAGGGGTGTTATAGGCTGCAGACAAGTTGGAAATAGGGAAGGTGACTGGGGACGGCATTGATACCTGAGGGAGCTGTTTGGGTTGGGTCCGCCAGATCTAGGGGAGGTTCCAAACACTCCCACCTGGGGAGTGGCGTGGAGAAAGGAGTTCTTACAAGAACACTGCTGTTAAAGGAACATTGTAAAAGAGAAAAAGATGGGAAGGAAACCTCCTTAAAGTCAACCCTTTGGACAGATGTCTGTCTCTGGAGACAGAAATAAGGAGACACAATCCAGGTTGCAGCGAGAGTAGATGAGTTACCAGGTTAGACTAGGAGATGGTAATTGGGGTAGAGGAAGAAGAATGTCAAGGGGAAATCAGGAGAAAGAATGCTCCAGAAAAGCAGAAACTACAAGCCAACCTTCCAAGGAGCTCTTCCAACTGTTCAAAACCAGGAACAACAGGGAGATGTTGGGGATGCCAAGGCAGGGTGGTGGTGTGGGGGGAGCTTTATTTATTTTTAATGAAGGAGACTTGAATACGTTAAATGCAGATAGAAAAAGCTAGCCCAAGCCTGGTGCAATGGCTCACACCTGTAATCCTAGCACTCCGGGAGGCTGAGGCAGGAGGATCGCTTGAGTCCAGGAGTTTGAGGCTGTAATGAGCTATGATGACATCAGTGCACTTTAGCCCTGGTGACAGAGCAAGACTCTGTCTAAAAAAAAGAAAAAAGAAAGAAGGAAAGAACGAAGAAAGAAAGAAAGAAAGACAAAAAAGAAAAGAAAGAAGAAAAAGCTAGCTCAGAGGGGAGGAGTTAAAGACCTAGGGGAGAGAGGAGCTATTTGAGGGGATCAGTTGAATCCCATGAAATGTGGACTCCAGGGCACAGGTGTCGGAGTCAGCTGGACGGGGGAGGCACGCTGCTTCCATGGTAGCACAGAGATGGCACAAAGGATGCAAAGAACATAGGAAGGTCTGGTGACCAGGAGGGGAAAGAGCTGCTTTTTTTTTTAAGTGGGAGGTGACTTTCTCTTTGGGAAGAGGCTAGTCCAAATCAGGTAAGCATGTAGAAAGCATCATAGGGGTGACAGACTTGGAGTTCCTGGGGCAACTGCCTTCCAGGGCTGGTGGACATCCCTGGGCAAGCATCGGATGTGGCCCATGAGATAGCAGCTTGTTTACTCAAAAGGGACTGTCTCAAACTCCAGGAGGACTCGCTGCTCTCACAGCCCAGACTGATGGGATTATGCAGATATGTGTGGCTCTGCAGATGCCCTGGGCTGGTGCAGACACTCATCACAGACCTCTGGGACTCTCCCAACAATGCCCTGAACCCCCATCACATGCATTGGCATCTCCCTAAAAGCAGCCATCACTGTCCACCACAGATCATAACCATGTGGCTATATTCAATATTCTTCCACGTGGGGCCCTTAAGAGCAAGAACCTCAGGATTGTGATCTTTGTATCCTCGCTCAAATTGTTCTGTGTGAAACTGATCATTTTCTGGCTAAATTCCATCATGCTCATGCCAGCATTTTGGCACAGCCACCGCGCAGAAATGGCCCCCTGACAGCCACCCTCTTCCTCTGACACTAGCCTGCTCCACGCCAGTGTTTTAACAAGGTGATGGCGAGAGACATACAACCCACCCCTCCCCACCCCCAGCAGCCAGATCAGAAAGGAGAATCCCAGATCTTCAACCCTTCCCAGCTCCACTGCCTCCCAACCAAAAGAGAATTTCTGGGAGTTTGGACGACCCCAAGTCTGCGGCTTTCATTGTCCAGCACCGATTCCCTGGCCTCCTCCTTATTAATTCAACCTCAGGGAATGCTCCAAAGAGATGGGCCACATTCCAATCATGTCATCACTGGGGAAACAATAAAAGGCCTGAGTGGCTCTGAAGGCTATAAACTGTTGCAGAGATAAAGGCCAGTCTCTGATCCCTCTCCAACCCCCGCCTTCTGGCGGGGCTCCGAGCACAGCCCCAGAAACACGGGGCTTGCTTACTCAGCAGAAAGCCCAACTGCTCCAGCATGGGACAGCAAAGACAGAAGACACAAGGCAGCAGACCGTGCAGCCATTGGAGGCCCTGAAGTTGAGCAGAGAGCACCCCATGCCCACATGCACCCCACACAGCCTGTAGACATTTAGCAGATGTCTGGGGGCGGGAAAGTCCAGCTGGTTTGTAATCAAAAGAATTATTGCCTACATCAAGACAGCGTGTGGCAGCTCCTAAGGCTCTTTCACATTTTTATGTCATTCAATCCTCAAAACAAACTAGGGCAAGTATGATTGTTTTCATTTTATGGATGAGAAAACTGAGACCCAGGTAGTGGAAGGGTCCATGGATCTTAAGTGGCAGAATCTCTCAGTTCAGCTCCTAATTCACAGCTTTTTCCCATGAAAGTACACTGCCTCCCCTTTGCAGAGTGCAGGATTTGCACTGAAAGTTATAAACAGACTCTGAAGATGCTATTGCTTCTTCATCCTCTCCAAGCCCATCTGGCAACACTGCATCTGGCAAAGGTCTTCTCAGCTTCAAGATGTAAGAACCTAGTGCCTAGGGCAGGCTCTGACCAAGTCACAAAACATGCTCCCCCCCGCCTGATTTGAACCAGGTGGTGAACAACACTGCCCTGGGATCCCTGGGCTCTCCAAGGTGGAGGATGGAAGTGGTCTGGGAATACTCACTGCACAAGTGGAAGGACCCAGGGCACAAAGCTCCCCAGTTCAAACAGTCAATCTGCACTTCCTACATGGTCAGATTGAAATAGCAGATTGCAATGTACATAATTTAGGAAATGTAAAAAACCACTTTGTTTTTGTAATTTATAATTAATGTAGTCAATCAACAAGTATTTTAGGGACCACACCTGTTTGCCCAGCCTAATGCTAGGCACAGAGAGGCAAATGCCTAAAGAACACAGGCCCTTTGCAGAGCGCTGCTATACATCTCCTTCTCTCGCTTTTTCTGCCTGAAACACTAAGACCGAAGAAAAGAAAGAACAAAGCTCTGTCAGAATCTCTGCACTATCCACCAGCTGAGACTTAAAAGCAGGCCTTCATGGACTAACATCTTCATGATGCCAAGGGCCGACAGAGCTTTCTTCAATGCTTTCCCTGCAGAGCAGGGCGAAGGATGCACCAGGACGGGTACCCAGGAGACTGCTTTCCTCCCTACAGCTCTTGTCTGCCCTGGCCCGGGATTACCCTGAGAGGCTGGTTGCAGCACAGGGTAGAACCAGACAGTTCTGAATCCACCTCATTGGCCACTGGGTTACTTTCAGAGCAGGTCTGAAATGGTCCGGTCCAAACTGCCACTTTCCCCTGGAGCCCCTATGTATGGCTTTGCATGAACCTACAATCACCTAGGCTGCATCAGCCTGGCTCCTCAGTTGGATGGCAGGTGACCTGAGGACAAGAAGGTAGGCAATTGATTTCCCAGAGCCACAACCTCCCTCTTCTAAGTCCCCTTCCGAAGAACCCCTTCTTCCCTCTCAGTTGCTTAACATTCTTCCAGGCTCTTCCAATGAAACTCGATTCCCAAGAAAGAATCTGAAAGCAGAATCAGAGCTAGAACGCCACCTTGATTCCCCAGGTGAGGACACTGAGACTACGGCAGCACTTAAGATGTGCCCCTGCCCCTGCGTCTCACACATACAGAGACCAGGTGCATTCCAGGCATCAGTGAGGAGGGAGATGTTATTTGTGAGAGTCAGCACCCCTTTGCGAAATCCACACTGGCGACTTCTGCTTTCCTTTTATGACTCTTCATGGCCCAGTAGAAACAAGACTTAGCACACCCCTGGCACCCGCAACACTAGTTCTGGGAACAAATAAATGAGCTATTCTGGGTCTGCATACCTGACGTGGACATGCTTGAACTTGCACTTGAACATTTGTTCACAGAGCATTGGCCGTGGGTTGATGATCAGAGCAACCTCAGAGCCCTTTGATCTTGCACCATTTTTCTTGGTTACACCAGAGTCATGATATGCTTTGTAGCTCCAATCCCAAACAATCACGGTTCACCCCACTTTGGTCTCCCCAGGTAGGCAGTGTCTGGCAACGGGAGCCTTCACTCAACATCTTGCTCCCACAAGCTGGTTCAAGACACATCTTTTGGACACCTATTTCGTGCCAGGCACTGGGATAGGTGCAGGGAAGCCAAGGTCACACAAGGCATAGTTCTTGTGCTCCCCACGGTCTAATGGGGGATGACACATTAGTAACCAGCAATCCCAGGTCACCATATGGATGCTTTGCCAAAGCTCTTCAGAGCTAAGAGAAGAGCAGCCACTAACGCAGACTGGGGTGATCAGGGGCGCTGAGGGAAGGTTGTGGAGGTGGATATCTACCTACAGACAATTTCAGTCTTGACTGAATGTGGATTCAGCTTGGACTCCAAAACGTCTTCTCAAAGACACCCGTGGTTAAACCACTCCCAACATCAGCATCTCTCCTTCCATCCCCTCTCCTTCACTCCAGACCGCTGTGTCCAGCTTCCCCTGAGTCAGGTCCACCAAGCAGATCCGTAGACACAGGTTGCCTCTCTGTGGACGTCCTTCCCATGGGCTCCTGAAACTTCCTATGTCCAGAACAGAACTTCCCATGCCCCCAGATCATTGCTTTCCACTCTTCCTGTCTCGATTCCCAAGGCCCCACCGCACACATCAGTGCTGGTGCCGTCCGCACCTCGCTCTTGCTCAGGGCTTCTTCCTCCCCGCACTCTCCCTGCCCTGGTCTCGCCCCCAGCAGTCCTGACACCTTCCTGGTCTCCCCTTTCCCGTCACCCCACAGTCCATTCTCCACACTGCAGGCGCTGTCTTCCCAAAACACAATTCTGGCCACATTACCCTCTCATTCAACTCTCTCACTGGTCGCCCAACCCCTCAAGCCAGCCCCCAAACTCTTTAGCTTGGAAGAGAGCGCCTTTTAGGACCCAGCCACGCCCTGCCTCTCCACTTGGCTTCTGTCCCTTTCAGAGGTGCTCCACGATCCAGCCACCTCTCCACCCCGTGGTCCCAGGAAAGCCCCAAACTCCTTCCCCGTGTGGGATTTGGTGCATTCCTTTGTAACAGCTATGCAATACACCCCCACTCATCCTCAGCTCTGTTCAGATGTCACCTCGTCCAGGAAGTCTTCTGCCTCCCCCCACACTCCTTCCCAGGCACATTTCTGTGCCCCTCTGCCATGCTACACTGCTGGAGCACCCAATGCGTTCCTCTAGCCACCACTGGTATGTAATGTTTTCCTTAGCCACACACCCCTACACCCCCAGCTGCACTGCACACGCCTCATCCCGCTGGTGCCTTATTAATCTTTGTATCTCTGCGCCTGGCACAGTGGCTGGCAACCAGTTTCTTTAACAGATATTGATTGATTGGTTGATTGATTGATTAAATATAAAACAAGTTCCCCCATGATGATAAAAGATACTCAGTGCCAAGAGCAAGTGAGTTGTTCTGACCACCAGGAGCCGTAGAAATTTGGCGGAGGAAGACACTTGAGAGTAGCCAGAGCAGCAGGCTTTCTGGATGAGAAGAGGGTTATATCCATGTTATCCACGCACAGCCCGGGCCACGGCTCCACCTACACCTGCAGCATCCAGCAGCAGCGACACTGGAGCGCGGATCGGTGCCAACAGGCACCCAGGGGCCCTTCCACATAATTAGCATGTCTCTGGGGGAGGCCTGGATCCCACAGTCTGGGAGGTAGACAAAGAGGGTCTGTTCTCGTTATGCTAATTGCTGCCGCTCTCCCACAGAGGATGGAGCTGTGACAGATTCCAGGAGGCAGCCAAGCGGATGGGGAATTTCTCAGCCCGCCTCAGCCCTGCATGCAGAGAGGGGGCCCCCCAGCCGTCACTGGTCACCATCACCGGGAGAAGCTGTAGGCAGAGCCACATTCATATGCCACACAGGCTGTCACTGGGGAGGTGGGATTTGAAGACCAGGCAGCTTCTTACCCAGGAACCCTGAAAGCCTTAAAATTCCACTTTAGAAACTGTGATTTCTCCAGAATACTGGTTTTTAAATGCAAATGACCCTGAAAGAAATAACAGATTACATTCCTAACACCTTAGTATAAATGGGTGCGTGTGCAGCTTGCCATGGGGCCTGGGGGCGGCCTGGAAAAGGCAGGTGCCTGAGCTGTAGAGGGAATGCAGAGTGCACAGGAGGCCCTGGCTCACAAGCCCACTCCTGCCACAAATGGGCCCCCAGTCCCGTGTGGCCCAGCAGCCCAGCGCTGAGCTGCCCCTTCCCTGCGCCAGCATCCTGGGCTGACCGACTCTCTAATCCCCAGCAGCATCATCTTGGATGATGCTGGGACACTGGCCTGCAGACCACAATTTGGGCAGCAAGGCTATACAGCCACGGGTCTCGAGGTGTGGCCCCTAAAGAGGTATCGGCATCATCTGGGAACTTGCTAGAAATGCAAATTATCAGCCTCTACTTCAGACTTACTGAGTCAAGAACTCTGCGGGTGTTCCACTCCAAACCTCTCTCCTCAAGGACTTTCTCTGCCCAAACCTCTCTCCTCAAGGACTTTCTCTGCCCAGTATCAGTACCCACCCCCAGGCCCCCAGCACGCTGTGAGCTCACAGCCCCGGGCTGCTCTGTTGGATGCCACTCCATGCTCCAGAGCCTTGGGAGGGGTGGAAGCCCTTGATCCCCATCTGCAAGGATTCTCCAACTCCAGCATGCATCAGAGTCGCCCCAGCAGCTTGTTCAAACAGATTGCTTGGGGGGCAGGAGAGAGGAATGGGGAGATGTTGGTCAAAGGGTACAAAGTTTCAGTTAGACAGGAGGAATAAATTCCAGAGATCTATAGTATAGGATGGTGACTATAGTTCATAATATATGTGGTATATTTGGAAGTTGCTAAGAATAAACCTTAAGTGTTCTTTTCACACGCACAGGAAAGACGACTGTGTGAGGTGCTGGTTGTATGAAATCGCTTGATTTCATAATGTCTACACCTAGCAAAGCGTCATGTTGTACATCGTAAACAGATACCATAATAATTTTTTAAAAACATTGCTGGGCTCCACCCGCAGAGCTCTTGATTCAGTAAGTCTGAGACGGGGGCTGATAATATGCATTTCTAGCAAGTTCCCAGATGATGCCAATACCTCTTTAGGGACCACACCTCGAGACCCGTGGCTGTATAGACTTGCTGCCCAAATTGTGGTCTGCAGGCCAGTGTCCCCGCATCACCCGAGAGCTCGTTAGAAATGCAGAATGAGAAGCTGCATTTTAGCAAGGTCCCCAGGCTTGTATGCACATTATATTTGATGAAGCCTTCTCTCAAGCAGTGTTTCTCACAGCGTGGTCCAGACCACCTGCAGCAGAATCACTAGGAAATGTGTTAGTGCTTAAGATGCCCGGGGCCCACTCGAGGCCTCCTGAATCAGAACCTCTGGGGGCAGAGGTCAGGAAGTTGCACTTTAACAAGTGCCCTGGTGACTATGATTAGCATTGTGAGCACAGTAGAGGCTGCACCCCAGAACAGTTGAATCAGACTCTTTCGGGGGCACCCAGGCGTTGGCATTTTTTAAAGTTCCTCATGTCATTCCAACATGCATTTGAAGTTGAGAATTTCTGGTCAACAGCATCATCTTCCTAACAGGAATGTCTGATCACTTACCCCAGGTTACATCAGAGATTTTCAAACTTGGCTGCAAATCAGGTTCTCCTGGGAATCATATGACTTTTTATTTTTTGAGATGAAATTCACAGAACATGAAATGCATCATTTTAACCATTTTAAAATATACAATTCAGTGGTTTTTAATATAGACACATGTTGTGCAACTATCACCACTATCTAATTCCAGAACATGTTCATCACCCCCAAAAGAAAGCCCATACCTCTGAATTCCTCCCTCTCCCCAATCCCTGGCAACCACTAATCTACTTTCTGTCTCTATGGATTTCTCTATTCTGGGCATTTCATATAAATGGAATCATACAATATGTGGCCTCTTGTGTCTGGTTTCTTTCACTTAACATAATGGTTTTGAGGTCCTTCCACACATGTTATCATTCCTTTTTGTGGCCAAATAATATTCCATTGAATGAATATGCCATATTAATATTTTATTTATCCATTTGTCAACTGATAGACATTTGGATTATTTCTACTTTTTGGCTATCATAAATAATGCTACTGCCAACATTCACATACAAGTTTTTGTGGGACCATATGTTTTCGTTACCTTGGGTGTATACCTAGGAATGGAATTGCTGGGTCATACAGTAACTCCTAGTTCAACTTTTGAGGAACTGCCAAACTGTTTTCCAAAGCAGCTGCACCATTTTACATTCTCATCAGCAGCGTATGAGGGTTCTGATTTCTCCACATCCTCACCAACCATTGTTCTTTTCTTTTCTTTTTTATTATAGTCATCGTTGGGGCACAGAAAATGATATCCCAAAATATGGCGCTTTGACATGTCAAACTAAAGAAGCAGCCTCACGACCTCTCTGACCTTCTCCCACCTCTCCTGTCTCTCCCAAACCGCAGGATGAGGCTGTTCTCTGAATTCTCTGAATTCTATCTACCTAGAAACCAGACTTGCCAAAGAGAAACACAATTGCCTTTGATCCCTTCCCTAAAATTTCATTAGCCAGAGAAGATCAAAATTCATATGACAGAGGAAGAGACTGAGCATTAAACACCACTCCTGAAGCCTAGATGAACTTTGTCCCAAACCATTGTTTGTTCTCCAGTTTCATTCAGTTTACAATGAGAATCCTTTATATGCTAATTTCTGTCCCAGGTCCACTAATCTCCTCTAAAACCATTTATTCCTACAACCTCCATGTCCCTTTCCCCTGGACAGAAGGGTATATAAGCATCTGGACCTCACTGAGTTATTGGGTAATCCATCGCCTGCAATTCCCCTGTGCTTATGCACATTAAATCGATTTGTATGCCTTTTTTTCCTGTTTATCTGTCTATTGTCAGTTCATTTCAACAGACTTTGACTCAAACCTTTGGAGGGAAAGTTTGAACTTCCCTATACCATCCTATTAGGTGTAAAGTGTATCTCTCAGTTTTGATTTGCATTTTCCTAATAATGTTGAACAATTTTTTTGTACTTATTGGCCATTTGTAGAACTTCTTTGGAGAAATGTCCATTCAAATCTTTTGCCCATTTTTTAATTGGGTTATTTGTCTTTTCATTGTCGAGTTGTAAGAGCCTAGAAAGATGTTAAAATCATTCATACTTAGGCCCCAAAACAGTTCAATTAAATCAGAACACTGGAGTGGACCTGGGCATGAGTATTTTTTAAATTCCCATAATCTGTAGTCAGGGTTGCAAATCACTGGTTTACACCATGTGGCCAAGCAGGAACAGAGATACCATGTAAGAGCTCATGGGGTTTTTGATCTCATCTGACTACCTTCAGGGCTGACCAGGTTGGTTCATCATCAAATATTAAGCCCCTTCCTTGTGCCAAGCGCAGTGCTAAAGTGAGGAGAGGTAGGAGTCAAGAGAAAATGGTGATGAATGAAACACAGCAGTTGCTGAGTAGGAGCTCTCAGTCTGATAGATACGCCAGACCCTAAACAAATCATTAAATGCATGTGGAGTATCAAAGGGACTCCAAGGAATAGTAACTCAATCCACTCCTTCTTGAGTGCATTAGTATTGCTGAAGGTGGGATGGTTGTCACTCAGACCCTCTACTCTAAGAACTGTCTCCTACCAGCATCGTTAGCACGGGAGCCTGTGAGCCATGCAGAATCTCAGGCCCCACCCCAGACCTACTAAATCAGAATCAAGTTTAACAAGATCCCTATTTGATTCGTAAGTACATTAAAGTTTGAAATGTGCTGATCTCGAGTGATGTCAATTAAAAGGCATCCAGAAAGTCTGCCTACCTAAAACAAAACAAACAAGAAAACTCTACCACAAGGAGGTATAGGCTCATTAAATTGTTCCGTAAGGTAAATGACTTCCTCTCTTAAAATCTCACACATTAAATGACTCTTAGTCATGCATATCTTAGCATAATTTATTTAGCAGAATGTTTTAACCTATGCCATTCTCTTTCTTTCGGAAACTTTCCCTGATAGCCAAGTCACTAAGGAACAGGAGTTGGGAACAGACTGGGGTAACACTGTTGTTTCAGGTAGCAGTACATACAGTTGACAAGGAAGTACAAGGGCGACTGGGAAAGCAGAAGATGGCTTCAGGATTTCTTTCAAAGTCAGTCCTTGCTCACAATTTTATAGCACATTTGTAGAGGCAAGTGGTGTGCCCAGTATCACACAATAAAGTAGAGTAGCAGTTGCTCATTTAAAAATTGGGTGAAATGGCCCATTTGACTATGCTCAACCCACTAGATCATACCTGCTCTTGATGCTTCAACAGGCTAAATCACACCCTCCCCTGACTGCAGGGATTTCCAAGGTTGAATAATCCCAGTCTCATATCGGGTTGCATCCAATCCCCATGTATCCTCCTACCTGAAAGATCTCACATCTTCCCAGGGGTGATTCACTCCAGTGTTTTGTGAGCTTTGCTGCTGAAGAAATCTTCTTGTTTAACTCAAATGCCATATGCAACACCAAAGATGACATTTCTTAGGGACAACTGGTTTCCTTGTTCCAGGTTTCCATGTTGAGTACCAACTGAGATCCTCCTACTCTCAACCCCAGTCTCACAGCACCGAGACCTCAGATGAAACCCCAAGTGTAATGCCCACTGGCAGGTGTGCAAATATACAGAATTATTGTTGGTTCTATTAAAGCCGCAATTCAAAATTGCTTTGGACCACCGTCTGAAGCCCTTCTCAGCTCCAAATCCCAGAACTTAAGCCAAATCTTTTTATTCTCTTCCCCCTCACTAACTGGGCATTAGCAAAGAGCCAGGAACTGCAGAATCTGTTCGCTTAGTTATTGAGCCTTACCATACAACTCAGCTGTTTAAAGTGTAAAATTCCATGGTTTTTAGTATATTCACAGAGTTTTACAACCATCACCATAATCAATTTTAGAACATTTTCATCACCCAGAAAGAAATTCTGTACCATTTAGCAGTCATTACTCGTGTCCCCTACCCACACCGCCCCCTACCCCACCCCACAGCCGAGGTAACCACTAATCAACTTTCTGTCTCTATAGATTTGCCTACTCTGGACATTTCCGTTTTGAGAACTCAGAAAATGATACCCCAATAGGATGGCCTCAGAAGCAAAAGTTTTTCTCTGACCTTCACCTGTCCTCCTGTCTCTGGCCCTTCATCCTTCCCTGAGGCTCGTCTCAGAAACTAGAATCCCTCTTCCCCAAGGCAGGTCATAGAAAACAGAACCTCTTTTCCCCAAAGCCAGCCATAAATCCTAAATATATTACTAACTTTGTCCCCGCCTTTCTGTGTAAAAACTGGCCATAAAGGAATTATCTGGCCTATCTTGTTTGATTGTAAGTCATAAGACCCCCATTACAGAAAGGGCCCTGCCCCACCCCCAGAAAGAAGGATGCTGCTCAGAGAGGCCAAGAAGAATCTAGACAGACAGGCCTTGCTGGGTCTCCCCACTCAATTTATTAACATTACATCATACCCTTTTGTCCAATCATATTTCTACATGGATGCCCGTACTTTGTCAAACCTAAGCATAAAAATGGACAATTTCCCCTGTATCTTTGGGTCTTCTTTCTGAAGGCTCCCATGCTACATGAAACTATGATTTGCAAGCCTTTTCTCCTATTAATGTGCCTTTTGTCAGTGATTTCCAGTGAACCTTCAGAGAGCAATGAGGAAGTTTTCCCTTGGCCCCAACACTACATAGACTCTCTTCCATATGGATGCAATCACATAATATATGGTCTTTTGTGTCTGGCTTCTTTCACTAAGCATAATATTTTTAAGATTTATTCACACTGTAGCATGTATCCAAACTTAATTCTTTTTTGTGAGTGAATGTTATTCCATTGCATGGATATACCACATTTTGCTTAACCATTCTTCCGTTAATGGTCATTTGGATGGTTTTCACTTTTTGGCTATTATGAATAATGCTACTATGAACACTCATGTACAAGTTTTTGTGTGGACATACATTTTCAGTTCCCTTGAGTACGCAGCTAGGAGTAGAATTGTTGGTTCATATGGTGATTCTATGTTTAACTTTTTAAGGAACTGCCACAGTGTTTTCCAAAGTGACTACATCAATTTACATTCTCATCAGCAGTATATGACAGTTCCAACTTCGCCACATCCTTGCCAGCACTTGTTATTATTTGTGTATTTTATAATATCCATCCTAGTGGGTATGAAGTAATCTCACTGTGGTTTTGATTTGCATTTCCTAATGGCTAATGATATTGAGCATATTTACATTAGAAGATCCCAACCCATTTTATTAATTGAGATGAAATTAACATAACATAAAATTAAACATTGTAAAGTGTACAGTTCAGTGGCATTTAGTATAATCACACTGTTGTACAAAGATCAACGCTATCTAGTTTCAAAATGCTACCATTAACTGGAAAGAAAACCCCAAACAATTAAGCAGTTACTCTCCACTCCTTTCTCCCTTTAGCCCCTGGCAACCACCAATCTGTTTTCTGTCTCTAAGGATTTACCTATTTGGTATATTTCACATAAATGGAATCCATACAACATGTGACCATTGTGTTAGACTTTCCCACTTAGCTTAATATTTTCAAAGTTCACCCATGCTGTAACTTGTATCAGTACTTCATTCCTTTTTATGGCAGAGGGATGTTCCATTGCATGGATTTACCACATTCTATTTATCCATTCACCCATCAGCGGACATTTGGGTCATCCCTACCTTTTGGCGACTGTGAAGAGTGCAGCTCTGCACATTAGTGTATAAGTATTTGCTTGAGAACCTGTTTTCAATTCATTTGCATCTATACAAACCGTTTTTCACAGCAGGCGCACCATTTTGTATTTCCACAAGCAATGTGTGAGCGCTCCAATTTCTCCACGACTTAATCTACATCAGTGATCACCAGCACTCACCGCTTTCCCTTTTTGTCGTTACAGTCATCCTGGCGGGTGTGGCACTGCATCTCACTGTGGTTTTGATTTCCATTTCCCTAATGACGCATGCTGCTGAGCACCTTTTCCTGTGCTTCTTGGCCATTTGCCTGTCTTCTTTGGAGAAACGTGTATTCATGTCCTTTGCCCATTTTTCAATTGGGTTATTTGGGTTTTTTTAAATTTTGAGTCGTTCTTTATATATTCTGAATACAAGTCCCTTATCAAATGTATGATAGGCAAATATGTTCTCCCATTCTGTAGGTTGTCTTTTCACTTTCTTTATTATTTCAAAATATTAAGGCGGTATAAATGTTTTAGGTTACATGGATCATTTTTGTAATGCTTGAGTCCCAGCTGTAGGTGTGCCCGTCACCCAAATAATGTTCATAGTACCATCAGGCTGTTTTTCCCCTCCCCTTCTCCCTCAATCCCGGTTGATTTCCACTGAATTTTACTTCTGTACACATGTGTGCTCATCAGTTCCAATTTAATCTTAAGTACATGAGGTGGTTTTTTCCATCCCTGAGACACTTCACTTAGGAGACTAGTTTCCAGTTCCATCCAGATGGTTGCAAAAGGTTTTAATTCATCTTTTTTATGGCTGAGTAGTACTCCATGTATACATACACCACATTTTATTAATCCATTCATGTATTGATGGGCACTTGGGTTGATTCCACCTCTTTGCAATTGTGAATCATGCTGCAATAAACATTCACATGCATTCACATGTCTTTTTGATGAAAAGTCTTCTTTTGCTTTGGGTAAATACCCAATATTGGTATTGTTGGGTCAAATGGTAGGTCTACTTTTGGTTCTTTGAGGAATCTTCATAGTGTTTTCCATATGCAGTTTTCCATGTACTCATTTGCAGTCCCACCAACAGCGTATGAGCGTTCTGTTCTCTCTGCATCCACACCAACATCTATTGTTTTGGACTTTTTAATAAGAGCCATTCTAGCTGGGGTAAGGTGATATCCCGTTGTGGTTTTAATTTGCATTTCCCTGATGATGAGTGATGTTGAGCATTTTTTTCATATGTTTATTGGCCATTTGTCTTTCTTCTTTTGAGAAGCCTCTGTTCATGTCTTTTGCCTACTTTTTAATAGGTTGTCATGTATGGGCCAGGGGAAAACTTCCCCTTCATCCTCTGAATATTCACTGAAAATCAACTGACAAGAGGCACATTAATAGGAGAAAAGACCTACAAATTTATTTGATCATAATTTTACATGACACAGGAGCCTTCAGAATGAAGATCCAAAGATACAGGGGGAACTGCCCAATTTCATGCTTAGGTTCAACAAAGTATGGACAGCGATGTAGAAATGTGATTGGACAAAAGGGGCATGATCTAATGCTATTAGACTGAGTGGAAAGACCCAGCAAGGCCTGTCTGTCTAGATTCTTCTTGGCCTCACCGAGCAGCATCCTTCCTTCTGGGAGTAGGGCAGGGCTCTCTCTGCAATGGGGGTCTTATGACCTACAATCAAACAAGATAGGCTAGATAATTTCTTTATGGTCAGTTTTTACACAGAAAGGCAGGGAGAAAGTTTGGGTAATATATTTAGGGTTTATGTCCGGCTTTGGGGAAAAGGGATTCTGTTTTCTTTTTTTTTCTTTTTTTTTTTTCTTTTTTTGCCACATGCTATGACAGAAGGGATTCTGGAGGTCTAGTTTCTAGTTTCTGAGACGAGCCTCAGGGAAGGATGAAGGGCCAAAGACAGGAGGGCAGGAGGGCAGAGAGAGCTGCCTCTGAGGCCTGTATCTTGGGGCACCATTTCCTGAGATCCTACGTTTGCATCCACAGATGTGGATGTGGCCTGACCACACGGGAACCAGCGGCAGTGCCTGGGGACCAGACTTCAGCACTATAACCTCCCTGGCACAATCATTTACTCAGAATCCAAACTGCTCGTGCCTGTGAGGGATTCTCTGGTGGGTGGGTCGAGGTGGGGAAGAAGTCACCTCCCAACAGTAAGCTCAGGTAAGCACAGAGCACCCCTGTCTGCTTCTCGCGGAGGGAGGAGGGGGTATTAATACTGGACTTTATCTGCTTAGTGAAGTGTCCACGCGAGATCCCGCCCCCGCCGTCAGCCCTTCCCCCTCTCACTAAGTAAATGTTGAGGAAATATTTTAAATGTGAGTCTGACGGTATGCGATACAATTCATTATCTTGCCTTACTCCATATTTAATACAACACAGTAATTTAAAACAACAGATTTGGAGTCAGAGAGACCTGGGCTCAGATTTCTGACCACCATTATAGAGCTGACCTTTGGCCTTTCAGTCTCTCAGAGCCTCAGTTTCCCATTTGAAATAAAGGAAGGGAAAAGTCATCTCACACCAGCACAGTGAGGATTCAATGTGACAGGTCTAGAAAGGGCCTGGTTTCATGCTGGACCCTCCGTTACTTTCGGAACCTTCTGGGCCTGCCTAACTGGTAATTGGGGCGTGTCCAAGACTCACCTCATAGATTCCTCCGGTTACCACATCTGCTCCTCTCCTCAGGCAGCGGCCCCTGCCACCACACAAGGTGGTTCTGCTGCTAAAACGCCTCTAGCCCATCCTTCAGGAATGGGCGTAGTCCTGGGTATCACAAGAGAGCCAGTTGGGCAACTTTGGAAATCTTGGTGACTGCCAAGTTCCCACTCACCTGACACACAGGAGATGATTTCTCCACTGTCCATTTTCTTATGAGAAACTCTTGAAAAGGAGAAAGTCTGGATGAGAATGTTCTCCCAAAGAAGGCAGGTGGCCCCCACCTCATAACAGGTGAATGCTCAGATTTATAGAGGATCAACAGACTCGCTGTAGGAGTCTTCTGAAAGGTGAAGTATTCTAGTGCTTTTAAGGGAAAGAAAAAGCACAGGCTTTAGCATTTGTAAACCTGAGTTTAAATCCAAGTTTATCTGCTTACTGAGAGGCCTTGTACCAACCACTTACCTCTGTGAACTTCAGTTTTCTCTCTGCCCAGGAGAATTACCTACCACATGGATTATTGTAAAGGCCAAATGAGGGAACATGGGTGAAAGTCGTTAGTCATTTTATAATTATAGTTATAAAAATATACAAGTATGTCTGTTGTAGAAAGTGAAGCTCGCTGATATGCGGCAGCCCAAGGCTGTTTTTTTTGTTTGGCTGGGTTTTTTTGAGACAGAGTCTCACTCTTTTGCCCGGGCTAGATTGAGTGCCGTGGCATCAGCTTAGCTCACAGCAACCTCAAACTCCTGGGCTCAAGCAATCCTTCTGCCTTAGCCTCCCGAGTAGCTGGGACTACAGGCATGTGCCACCATGCCTGGCTAATTTTTTCTATATATATCTGTAGTTGGCCAATTAATTTCTTTCTTTCTATTTGTAGTAGAGATGGGGTCTCACTCTTGCTCAGGCTGGTTTCGAACTCCTGACCTCGAGCAATCCGCCCGCCTCAGCCTCCCAGAGTGCTAGGATTACAGGCGTGAGCCACCGCGCCCGGCCCCAGGCTTGTTTTCGATGTACATGTCCCCCACTGATGGGCCCTCCTGCTCTCCCCTGCCTCAGCCTGGCTGCTGTAACGCCCCCAGCTGTCTCAAGAGATCACCAGCAGGAGCTGGTGCAGCACCTCCTCCTTCTGATTGTCCTTGGCTAAGGTAAACAGGAAGAATGCCAGACTTTTCATCTTTATGTGTATCAATCAGAAAATCTCTGCCTATAACAGGTATGGATGATGGAAGACAGTAGCCATTAGATAATGTATCACTTTAGCGGTTGTGTTTAGTAGGTTTAAAACTTGCAGTCATTACTCAACTGTGCAGAAATGATGATGGAAATCTCATACTGTTGCCATTTCAATATCTTAAACTTCTTTAAAATTTAATGTCTTTTAGGCTATAAGTGAAAAAAAAATAGGGTTTTCCTTCTCCTCTTCCTCTTCCTCTTTGATCTTCCCTTCTCTTCCCTAAGTGAACTAAGTTCCCTGGGGATTTATGTATCACCCTGGTATATTTATGTGTTGAGGGGGAGGATTGGGAATATCTGGTCCAAGAGCTGTGCTCTAGTGAGATGTCTCTTGTCCCACCTGGCCTTCAGGTATCATAAGTTGCTGTGTCTTAGCTGCACTTGCTTGGCCTTTGGGTATCATGAGCTGCTGATACTTGTGGTGCCTGATCCTATGCATTTGAAGGTTTTCTCATTCTAGTCCTCCGGCCTTCTCAGTTCTTCTATACATTCCTTAGAGCTCCAGAACACTCAGCTATTTTCTCTTCCTGTGCTGGAACACGTGGGCCTCTGTGCCTTCAGGCTCTGCACCAGACACCTTCCGCTGTGGACATCAAAGTCCTATCAGCACCAGGGGTCCTGCCAAGTTCTCTGAGGGGCGTGTGTTCTTCTTCAGAGTTTTCCTTGAATTCCTCCTCCATCTATTGGATTTTCTAGCTAAGCCAGGATTTAAATCTTAGTCATGTTCCTCTCATCTTTTTGACAGCTAGTTGAAATTTTATCTCTTTTTATAGTGCTAAGAAAGATGCCCTGATATTTAACAGTAAATTCTTCCCATTTTATGGTTTGTAGTATAAACCAGAGATTTTCAAAGCATAAATTGTGACTTATTAGTAATTTACAAAATCAATTTCTTTTTGTTAAATAGGTTCCAACAGAGTAGAAAATACTACCGTATTATGTAATAAGGTGGTCGTGGAGGCAAACCCCTGGGGTTGGGGCAATCTCTTGTGGTCTAAGGAAAGTATCCCATGAGCAACCAAGCATAATGATACAGAATCTAGGGAAGGATAATATTTGGAATTCCCAGCATGCAGATGACTGTTAATAGGGAAGTATATCAGAAGGTGACCCATTCACTGGGTGGCATCTTGAGCAAATTCTAGTGCCTGAGAGAGAAACCAACAAGCCAAAGGACTGCAGACCTATGGAAATGGAATACGAGCTGTGTATTAAGTGAGGTCACAGATAGAGAAACAAAAACAAGGATCTAGGCTAAGGGTACAATATGGGAACGGGTCTTAGAAAAAAGGTAGAAGCCTGATGACAGCTGATCAGGAAGATCATGGAGAAAAGTACTGATTTCAAAAGTATCAGCTAATGTTTCTCCACCCAGCTAGTATGTTGTAGTCACTTGGGGAAGTTTAAACAAATAGCTACGCCTAGTACCCATACTAACCTAATTAAAATCAGAATCTCTGTGGGTGGAGCCTGGGTGTTGTTCTTTAAAACAAAAACTCTCCAAATGTTCTGAGCAAAAGATGAGAAGTCTAGAGTATACTCAACTTTAGCTGCCTATTGTAATCACCTGGATAGCTTTAAAAAAAAATCCCTGAGGCCAGATTCTACCCCAACAAATTCCTATTTAATGATTCTGGGGTTTGGCTTGAACATAAGGGCTTTTAAAAGGTCGCCAAATGATTCCAATGTGCAGCCAAAGGGGAATAGTCATGGTCTAGAACTACAACGTTCAATATAGTAGCCACTAGTTCCACGTGCCTATTAAGCACATGAAAAGTAGCTAGTTTGAATTGAGGTGTGCTGTAAGTATAATATATACACTTAGATTTTAGAGACTATGAAAATAATAATGTAAACTATTTATTAATAATTTTTATATTGATTACTTGTTGAATATTTTGGATACATTGAGTTATGTAAAATATCTTAGTAAAATGAACTTTACCTGTCTAACTTTTTAAAGTGTGGCTACTAGAAAATTTAAAAGTACATATGTGACTCACATCATATTTCTATTGTTTTAGAGCTTCTTACGTGTTTCCAGCTTAAAGTCCAGACTGGTCCAAAGGACCACAGTTGAGCTGAGCCTGGGGTGGCCCAGCTGTGGGCGGAACAAGGCTATAGAAACTGAGAACCAGAACCTGGCAACCTGTGACCAAAATAAATTTCCCTTATACAGCCCTTATTAAGCCATAAAGTTAAAGAACATCAGGGCTAAAGGGAACATTAAAAGTCATCCAGTTTAATTTCTTCATTCTATGGTAGAAACTATGTATTTCATTTCATTGTGTTGCCCTGAATGAAATTCTTCCAATTAGCTCTTATTATTGGGGAACAAACATCCTTCTTTAATGACGTAAACAACTTGAAACTGAAGGAACTGTTGCTCACTGATACAGAATTCAAACTAATTCAATAAGATTGCTTTCCATGTAATTCCCAAGGGAAGACTGCAGGGGAGAAATTTGAGTTTAGACTGGGGGAGGAGAGGGAGGAAAATTAGGAACAGAAAGTACTCTGCAGAATAGGGTGGGCCTCGGAGGGTCCTACAAAGGGCATTTAAGGCAGGAAGAAGATACACTGTTTATCTGGGTGGACTATGAAGTGATAGTTAAAAAAAAAGATAAAAGGACATTGGGATATTGAAATGATTTTTATTTCAAAATTTTGCCTGTTTCCAAGGAAACAAGAGAAAACTAGATAACTTCTTCTTTTTTTTTTTTTTTTGCAGTTCCCATAAGCCTGATTAATGCTACAGTATTAAAGTTAAGTAATAATGAAAGCTAAACAGGCTTTTTAAAATCAGGAATTGCTCATATGGAGCACTGCTAAATGGAAAATTCCTCACAAAACTTAGCTATAAACAGCACCTGGATTTGCTAAATGGTGATAAATCTGGACAAAACTAAGCATATAATGTATTCGGGGGTGATAGTTTTACAGCTTGAAGTTATTGCCTCTTTGACGGCTAACATCTTTGATTGGATACTTTGGACAGAAGGAAAGCGTTCATTATCCCTTTATATCACAGAGTCTGCTCTGATGGGCAGTTCAGAGTCAAGAACAATAAAATGGGTATAGGAATCTAAACTTGATTGGTAACTTCTTGACAGCCAGGGATTTCTTTTTTAAAATTCTGTTTCATTTACCTTGAGAAAGAGATTCTGTGTCTCGTATAACTTCCTCCTATGTGATTGCTAATCATTTAAAACTAGTTTTATCTGTGTATCATAGCAAGAACAAGATTCTTCTTTACAGTGAGGCATTCTGCTTCTGGATACAAAAAAAAAAGAACCTTAGTAAGGTGGTAAAAAGAAACTCTATTTAAGCAAACGGAACTATGCAAAGAAAAATTTTATGTCAGCCAAAATAATTTTGATTTGATATCCTGTCCTAACTGTATTATTGGCTCATGAAACAAAACAACACTCACATAATCTTTGTGAGAAGACTAAAATTTGTCTAAAAATTTGACAATGAGAGAAATTTCTAAGATTAAAGGGCAATGTGTTTAGTCAATAGGTTGAGAATACTTCCTTGTAGAAGCTTAGATCCTCACTGATACAGACATGCCTTGTTTTATTGGGCTTAACTTTTTGCATGTCACAGACGCTTCTTTTTTTTTTTTTTTTTTTTTGAGACAGAGTCTCACTCTGTTGCCTGGGCTAGAGTGCAGTGGCATCAGCCTAGCTCATAGCAACCTCAAACTCCTGGGCTGAAGCAATCCCTTCTGCCTCAGCCTCCCGAGTAGCTGGGACTACAGGTATGCGCCACCATGCCTGGCTCATTTTTTCTATATGTATTTAGTTGGCCAATTAATTTCTTTCTATTATTAGTAGAGATGGAGTCTCACTCTTGTTCTGGCTGGTTTCGAACTCCTGACCTTGAGCAATCCGCCCACCTCGGCCTCCCAGAGTGCTAGGATTACAGGCGTGAGCCCCCACGCCTGGCCTCAGATACTTCTTTTTTAACAAATGGAAGGTTGTGGCAACCCTATATCAAGTAAGACTATCAGCACCATTTTTCCACCAGCGTGTGCTCAGTTCATGTCTCTTGTCACATTTTGGTAATTGTCACAATATTTCAAACTTTTTCATTATTATTATATCTGTTATGGTGATCTGTCATCAGTGATCTTTGATGTTACTATTATAGTTTTGGGGCACCATGCACCATATCCATATAAGACAGCACACTTAATCTATAGATGTTATGTGTGTTCTGTTCAACTGACCAGTCTCTCTCTCTCTCTTTCTCT